>JAQQAE010010184.1:0-14217 GCA_029823295.1 Pseudamia nigra
ATCCCAAAGGCAGCAGATACAGGGTAAACAAAAGGGGCCCTAAAATTGAACCCTGTGGAACCCCACATGACAGGGGGACAGGAGAGGACTCGGCACCTGGAAGCTTCACAGAAAAACTTAACACAAATAAGCCTTAAAATGGAGCAAAACATAGTCAGTAAAGTTCAGGATTTACTGAGAACCTACAATGGGATTTAATCAGGGGACACTTAGTGACAGTGGTAGATAGAGAGGTAAGGTACAACATCAAATTCATTTTAATAATCAGCCAAATGCAGCTGCTTGTCTTATGAGATGTAACAAGAAGTTACTCACTGTGCAGCAGAGTAGACTCAGTGTTTTATTGTTAGAGCTGATGTTTTCAGATGTATTTTTTTGCTGCACTTTGTGACATTTTACACCGGTGCATTACCTCTGTGCAAGCTCATCCGAACATCTTTATGTGCAAGTAGTAGTTTAATCTGCAGCAATACATCATACTCCCCAAGAAACATTGCTATATATTTCCTAGGTGTCTCTATGGACACCTAGGAAATATATATTTGTATGCTATCATGCATAGCTTTCTGTACAGCTGTTTGGAAGCTTGACTCCAGAGGCTCTGGACATTGCTATATTGACAAAGGCCCAAAAACAGGCTCAGATGTTGAAGAAATCAGGCTCAGTGAATGAAACAGTAAAACCTGTGGCTCGGACACCCGGGTCAATCAAAGAATGTATTCCCTTAAATATGCATAAATATCTGCTTCTCGATCATCTGAATACGTCAGTTAAGTAAAGAGTAACCCCTTCCATCTGGAGACCAAAACTGTAGTATGTGCCAGGCTGTAAACATGATTTTTTCTGTTTTAAATTTGATAATTTTATCACGGGACTCTTAAAGGGACTGACTCAGTTTTGGAGTCTGCAGTGGACACTGGAACATCACGGACACTTACAGTACTGCGGTTTTTGTCACTTTTTCAGAATTTTTTCATTCATTTTTTTCAGGAGCTAGGTTGTATAATCCAGAGAAGTTGGGATTTAACCAGTCTATGCCAGGACTGCAAGAAGCTCCCAAAGGCCTCAGCAACATGTAGCTATTTAGCAGGTGGAATGATTGGGCCTTACCCCGCACACCGTGGCCTGCATCATGGCATCCAAACTCCCTTCAGGAGAATCCAGGTTTCCAGAAATGGACTGCTCATTGACTTTCTTCCTGAAGTCCTCTTCTTTTGGTGTCATACTCAGGATATGTCTATATCCAAATGCAGCCTGACACTGCAAATCTTCTGCTTTGCATGGCCAAGCCAGCTTCTTTGCATTGGTGTTCGTATAAGGGAGGACTGTCTTATCCACAAAGGCACCAAACCCTGAATAGTACAAAAACAACTATTAGTCACTGGCCTGCTTGTATTGTGATGATTTAAAACAGTGGTAATAAAAATAATAATTAAAAATTTAAAAAAAAATAACAACAAAGAACAAAAAAATTTAAGAGAAAGCTGCATAACCAGATTATGAGCCCATTTTGAGGGGGGGGAGGGGTCCTCATACTTTCTTAATTTGGAAAAATGTAGGCAATTAAAAAAAAAGAAAATGGCCAAGTTGAATATAAACGGATCTGTTACTGAGCACACAGTATAAACCTGACTCATATTGTAATACAAATTTTTTATTCAACATTATATGATTCCAATTACTCTGATTCAAACTATTTTTTTCTTAACTCGCTGAAAGGGTTTAACAAAACCATAGATATTGAATTATTTTAAAAAATGTATGGAAGAAGGTCTTAGAATTGAGGAATTGGACAAAAGTGTCCCTAGAAAAATCACCTGGTATGGATGGTTTAACAGCTAAATTTTATAAGTTCTTTTGGAATGACGTTAGAGGAATGTTATACCAGGCTTTCTTAGAATGTATCTCATTAGGTACGTTATCTAATACAATAAAACAAGGAATTATCACTTTAATCCCAAAATTTAACAAAGATGTTTTAAAATTAGACAATTGGAGACCAATCACCTTATTATGTAATGATTATCAAATTTTGGCCCATATTTTTGCTGATCGTCTGAACAGAGAATTAAGTGAGATTTATAGATGAATGTCAATCAGCTTTTGTTAAAGGTAGAAACATTTACAACTATGTTAGGCTAATTTTTGACATCTCGGATTATAAGGAATTTTTTTTAATGATAGTCTGATATTATTCCTCGATTTTTATAAGGCGTTTGATACTCTGGAACATTCCTTTTTAGTTGAAGCTTTGAAGTTTCTGGGTTTTGGAAATAAATGTTGTGCAATGATTAAAATGTTTTAGAATGATATTTACGGTGCAGCTTCCCTAAACCCAGGACTTACTGCTGGAATTAAAGTACAACGTGGTATCCGTCAAGGGTGCCCAATTTCACTTAAATTATTTATTTTAGCTACGCAATTATTGGCTATCCATATTAAAAAATATCCCTACAGTACAAGGTATTAACGTTTTTGACATGCACTATAAAATAAGTCAGTTTGCTGATGACACAGCAATTTTCTTAAAAAAACAGTCAAATGGTTCATAAAGCTCTCAGCTCAATTTCATTATCTTCCGAGGCATGAGGTCTAAATTTAAATATCAGTAAATGTGAGATTCTTCCTATTCATACATGTCAATATGGGTATATTTTGTCAATCAGAGTGGAAAATGAAGTTAAGTATTTGGGAATAGTCGTGTTTTCTAGAAATGCAATCAGGAGAAAAGATATTAATATCTCTAATCGGTTAACAGATATGAAGAAAGGTCATAGTTATTTGGTTAACAAGAGACTTGACTGTCTTTGGTAGAAACCTACTGACTAAAGCTGAAAGTGTTTCAAAAATTATTTATCCATGCCACTCCATGTATATGTCACCAAATAATATTAAGAAGACCAATTCTATTATCTTTCATTTCCTGTGGAAAAACAAAACTCATTTTATTAAAAGTTCACAACTAGTTAAAGGTTATGACAAAGGTGGAATTAATGCTCTTGATTTGAGGCCATGGTTGGCACATCTAAAGTAAAATCGTTGAAGGCTTTTTTGATGCAACAAAACTCCATGTGGTTCCATATTCCAAGTTCAATTTTTAAACAAATGGGTGGAATAGAATTTCTTTTGAAGTGCAATTTTGATCTCAGTGAAATACTTCTCTCATTGTCCAGGTTTCATAAACAAATCCTTCAGTTTTGGAAGTTAATATTTAGTCTTACTGTATTTTTTCTCCCCATGCTTCAACTCTTTGGAATGATAGAATGATCGTTAGTGCCAGGAAAACAATATTCATACAAGACTGGTTTGATAAGAAGATTATATTTGTTAAAGATCTGTTGGATGATAATGGTGACCTTTTGAACTACTCAAACTTTATAAATAAGTAGAATTTACATTGCAACTGTACGAAGGTTTTCACACGGTTTGAAAAGCAATTCCTCAGGCATTGATTCAGTTAATCAAGAATACCCTTCTGTACTCACACAACTGTTTCAAGGCCCATTTTGAAGGTGAATGGTTGCAATTTGGTTGATTATCAATGCAATAATAAACTTATTAATATAGATATGAGAGAAAGGATTTACTTTGATTACAACCGAACCTCCTTTAAGAAATTACCTGGCACAAATATTTAAGCAATTAAAATTCAAGCTCAGTCTAAATTTGTGAAATGGCCCATATCTCCAAAAGTGAAAGAGATTCACTTTAAAGTTATCAGCAACATATATCTGGTAGGTCAGTTTCTTAGAAGAAGATTTTGATTTGATGTTGTGCTTTGCTCAATCTGTCACTTGGAAGACGAAACCATAGGACACTTGTTTTTTTAATGCAGCCATTCTCAAGACTTGTAGAAGTATATTGGAAGTTGCATCAATCTCAAATGAACAACCTGGACTCCTGATCTTCTGATGTCATTAACACTGTAATACTTTTGGCCAAATACCATATTCGAATGGAGAGGAAATAAACCTTTTCCCCCCTGTTTTATGAATGAATTTAAACTGTTTTATAATACTCCAAGTACTTTAGGAAACTGGGAAAACTGCTAAAATTATCAGCCAAATAATATCTAAATTGTTATTATTTTGATGTATTTGTTCCTCCCTTTTGATATTTGCAATGTGTAATGTTATGTGCACTACTGTTTCTGGTTGGCGCCCCCTTGTGGATTGTTAATCCTCAACAAGTGTTTGTATTATTTTTTGTTCAACAAAGTAAAAAAAAAAAAAGATTGTGTGCCCATTTCTGCTCCGTCATCTGTTTCAACATGTAATCTACACTGGCCATATACATATATGTTCTCTATGCTGTCTTGAATGTTATGCTGATATGTCTGCTGGAGGACAGGCTTGAGAGGGGTCTACAACCTGCGGCTCCAGGGCCATATGGGGCTCCATAGCCCCTCTCCAATGGCTCATGTGCCTTTGTCCATAAATGAAAATAACATATTAAGAAATAAAAATGAGCAAGATAAACATTAAATCATTCAAAAGAGAAAAATGAACTACAAAATGGAGCAACTATTCAAAAAAATGAACAAGAACAACCATACAATGCATAAAATGATCAAAAATGAACTAATTTTAAGAAAAAATTAACAAAAATAACAACAATATGCAACATTTTGAAATATAGGAGGTATCAGATGTGATTAAGACAAAGCCTAAGTAAAATTATAAGGAAAATGAACAAAAAATTTACAAAAATGATTTTAAAAATGGAAAAGAATTGATAAAGCAGTCAACAAACAAGCAAAATACCCAAGTAAATGAAAATAAACAAGAAAATCAACAAAAATAATGAGTGAAACAATCCACAAAAATGTACCCAAATTAATAATATTAAACAATTAACAAAAATTAACCATGTAATTTACAAAATGAACAAAAATCAGAAATGTTGAGCAAAGTAATCAATAAATGTAACAAAATGTGAAAAATAATCAAGGAAATGAACAAAAACAAATCATTGCATTGTTTTTATTTACTTTTGTATTTATATTTGAATTTTTTTGGAATTGGGGCTGTAATGTGTTGAACAAGAATGAACAAAATAATTAAGGAAATTAAGAAAAAATGTAAGCAAAACCAATAAAATGAACAAAATACACAAAATGAACAAAAAATGAATAAAATAACTCAAGAAAATGGTCAAAGGGAGCAAAAAAATTGACCTAATAAATTAGAAAATTAATAAAAGTGAGGAAAAATGAAGAAAATAATAAATAAATTAGGGAAAAACAAGCAGAATAATCAAGGAAATGGATAAAAGCTGAAAAAATCAACAAAATCTGAAAAAACAGATCAACAAAACAGATAGAAAATGGGCAAAATAACAAACAAAATGAACAATTAAGTAATAACAAATTGGTGTTAACATGTTGCTAGCTAAAACAAGGGTCATATTTCATGGGGTTCATCGGTGGATCCCTGATTCATCCAATCACATTGAGCAGAAGGGCTTATAAAGACAAAATGGACCCACAGTACGAAGAGAAAGTACAGAGTGTATCTGTAAGGTTGAACACATATTGGTTACATGATGCAAATATAACAGATGTGACCGCAACTTATTTCTTTGTTTTTTTTTTTTTTGTTTTACACATTATACTTCATAGCGTTTATGCCTTTTCCTACATTACCTACACACAACTGCCACATGCAATAATAATTGCATCAGTTAACACAGTACACAAACATACAACATAATTTAGGTAATTTAATTCTCCAAAGGTGGGTGTAAATTGTGCTGTACTGTGGTTTGGGATGTATGAAGGTATACCTATTTGCGCATGCTCAGTGATTTTCTTCAATGCTGCAAACAGTTTCTTCCCCAGGCCTTTGACATTTTGCAAGTCGTCTTTCATGGAGTTTGACAAGTCCATCAAGTAGTAGAGATCAACCGGATAACCCTGAACTCTCCGAAAAAATACCCTGACTGTGTGAGGACGCCCTGGGAACATAGAAGAGAGTCAAAGAAGTCAACACATGCTCTGCATCACTTGCATGAAAGAAGAAATCGATGAATTCATATTGGCAGTTTGACAATTTGAGTAAGTCAGACGTCAGATGTAACTGGGTACAGATGCTTTTAATTGTATTTTATACAGTATGTTTGTTTTTCTGGCAATTTTGTGCTTTTACTTCTGTATTTCAGAACCTGTACTCTTTACTTTTACTGCAGTAAAGAAGTTCAATCAGTCCTTCAACTTTTACCACAGTGTGTTTTTTACAAAGGTAGCTGTGTTCTACTGTTCTGCTGAAGAAAACTGCACACAACACTTCAGAAGATACAGAAAAAACATAAGATACTGGAATTCATGACACATAATTCTTTTTTATTCAGGCCAAATTTGCTCAAATAGTCGTCATGATAATAACCCTGGAATGCACACTGATGGATCTCTGATCTGGACTGAAAATTGAGAATGTGATTCCACTCACCAGGTCGCAGTTTCATTTTGATTTCCTGGGGAGTCAGCTGGACTGGCTCCCCCTGTGTGAATGATTCGGACAGAGGGTCAGCCTTGGTGGTGCTGACACTGTTCACGGGGGAGATTATTTCTTCTTCCCTGCAGCCTTTATCTTTCAGTTTAGCCCGAGTGTTACAACGTACTGCAACCTGCTCACCTGTTTGGGTGAAATTCTGCAAAAAGTAGATGCAAAAAGACAGAAAACATGTACTGGCTTCTATACTTATAAACAATGGAGTCCATCACTTAAGTGTTTACACATATATTACTGTTGTTATTATTGTTGTTGACATTGGGTGTGCTCTCAAAACCACTTTTTGAATGTCTGTGTTTTACTGCTTGATAAAGGCTTGTGACAATGATCGTGAGTATCTGAACAATTTTGAAAATAATTGGGTAATAACTTCTTGGTTGACATTTTGGGGCCAGTATGGAGCCAAGTGCAGAAATTAATCATATTTGGACAAATGGGGAAGAGCTACAGTACACACAGTAGGTAATATTGAAAAAGACTAGTCAGTGAGCTTTGCATGGATGTGTTGCTCACCAGCTGTTGACACCACGCACAGTATGGCCCAGACTGAATACAGTCGCCGCAGGAGCTGATTGCTGACTTTGAGCAAACTTCCTCACACAATCCTAGGCAAAAAAAAAACACAAGTTGAATTCAGCACAGTGTCAAAAACAATAACATGGAATGAGAGCATAAATAGAAAGTAAAAACAGAAATGCAAAAATTTGAACTATTTTATCATTGGGAATGAATCTGGTTATTGGAGTTGACTTGGTCATTTTGTGTTAGTCCTCATAGCCAAAACATGAGATGAAGCTCATCTATGCTCCTGGACATTGTGAAAAGTCAGGGCTTGATAATTGTTGGATCTTGGCTCCAGAGGACTGACTGGCAGTGGGGGACGTTGTATTCTAATGAGGGCATCATAAGAAAACATATCCACCATGTTCTCATGGATAGATGTTGGCGATTGATCAAGAACTACCAGGTGTTCAGTGGTGACCCCTTCCACAGGTAGTTGCTACACGTGATGGGTAACCATTATCCAATCACATTTGGCTGAATGTGTGGTTACTAGTGACTTAGACAAAGCTTGAAGGGTATGATGCTCGGCTTGTGGAAACTGTGTCTCAAGAGGAGCCAGAGTCACTGTGGTCAAGCCTCAAAACTGGATGGCGATACCAGAGAGTAAAGGGTCTTGAGGCAACAGGCAGTGAGTGCTATTGTATGTGAGAGGATGAGCAGATGAGGGGAGATGCTTCTACGACTGCATTTTACTTCGGAGACTGTGCTCAACTGCATGGGCTGGGCACTTTGAGGAGCACCGTGTAAACGGAGCAAAGTGCCACATCGGTGTTGGATGCCCTTTCCTAATAATGACCTGCTCTGACATCTACACCTTTGGCCCTGACCCAGTGGGAGTGACAGTGTAGTAAAACTTCACAATTCTATTGCTGTTATCACATCATCAATACAGTATGAAAGAATCACTATCACATAAAACACTACCAGATAAGTGCATGTTTGCTTACTGACCATTTCTGCTCATCACCAGGAGCAAAAAGCTCAACATCAACCAACATGGATTCATTTCCTGATCTGCAAAAACAAAGGGAAGAATATAAATTGTTATAAAAAGATAGAATACAAGCAGTTAAATACTAACTCTTCCATTTTTTTATTTGTTTATTTTTTGTTAATTTTTGTTGATATCCTTGATTATGTTACGGTAGTTCAGTTAATGTTTTTTATTATCATATTGTAAATTAGCTGGTTAGTTTTTTTCATTTTCTTGAATATTTCCCCTTTTGTTCATCTTTGTGATTATGTATATTTGTTCATTCGCTGTATTTCTTACAGATGTGTGAATTTGCAACATCAGAAGTGGGCTGACACAAGGGGTGCTTGAGTATTCTTTTTACAGAAAAATGAACTACTTTGTGACTGTGCAATGCTGACTGTAACTTGTGTTCCTGTGAAGACGCCTTCATACTTACTACTCACTCACTTACTCACAGGAAACCTTTTTTTTACTTGCTGCCTCTTGAGCCAAAATTGCACACATACAGTACCAGCAAATGTGGTATATAAGGAAACTGCATTCGGTAAAGGAAAAATTATATTTATTTGCAAGATCCTGATGTCGAAACTCCGACTAACTTTGAGGCACATGACAAGGAATCTGCTGAAAAGAAATGCCGATTTTTCCATAATCTAGATATAAAACAGAGAAAACTCTTCAGTCACATGAAAACATATGCAGAGGTGGGGAAGGTAAACAGAAACAGTACTCGGGTAAACAAGTACTTGAGTAAGAGTAAAAGCTAGCTGATAAAAAAATACTTGAGTAGTGAGTAACATCGTATTTTTGTGACTCAACACATTTTCTTTGTATTTAAACATTAAACTGTAACAGTGTGAAACAACGTCAACAGGTGTATGTTATATTGAATATGTGCAATATTTCCTGTACACATAGGCTTGCGTTGCATGTGGTGTAAACGCTGTGATGCCATAAAAGGCAAAATGAACGTTGCAGGGCCTGATTGGTGGATTTCCTCTTTTTGGTTTTGGCTGAAACAACATTCAGTGATGTACGCATTACAACACCCACCTGTAATGAACAAGCAATAAAAAGTTCTAGATGAAACTAGATGAAAGCTTTCACCCACTGACCCCAAAAAGTAACATCTACAAGTACTGGATGGCAGATGTACATATTTATTACCAGAAAGGAGTTGAAAATGTAAATACAATCAAGACAACAAACAAAATAAACAACAAAGCAAACATAAACAATCAAAACAAGCAACAAAAGGAGCAACAAAATCAATAAAATGAGCAAAAAGAATCCATAAAACAAACACAAACTGAACAAAATCATCAATAAAATGAACAAAAGTTCAAAAAATGAAAAATAAATACAAACCATGAACAAAACTTATTTTAATCTTAATTATCATTATTTTTTGTTCTTTTTCTTTTATATTTCATTGATTTTGTTCATTTTCAGTGAATAGTTATTATTCAATTTGCTTTATTTGTTTTATTTATTACATTAATGATTTATGTTCATTCTCTTAATTATTTTGTAAATATTTTTGTACATTTGGTTGATTATTTTAGTTGTTTTTTTCATTATGGCTCATTTTCTTGATTATTTTATTCATTTGTGTTCCTTTTTGCTCCTTTTCTTCATTATTTTATGTATTTTGTGTTTGTTTTTGCTCCTTTTCTGATTATTGTATTCATTTGTGTTAATTTTTGCTCCTTTTCTTGATTATTTTATTTATTTTGTGTTCATTTTTGCTCCTTTCTTGATTATTTTATTCATTTGTGTTCACTTTATAATTTGGCTTTTTTGACAAACAACAGTTTTGTTCATTTTGATGTACTGTTAACAACACTCACAACATCACAGTCAGAAAGAAAAAAATAAGGCAAAATGAGGTAAAGAGAATCAGGCTTAAGTGGTCACAGACTTGATTTTGCTTCATCCACTTTTTCAGATTGGTTTTGAAGGTTGCATATGGTAGGCTGGTCTAATATTTAGTTCCTTTGACTGACAGCACTGTGTGTCCAAATGTACTGCATCTGCGTGGTTCTTCACAATCCCCTCGGGCCGTGGCCCTGGTGCCAATTCCACTTAGGCACCTTAGTTTGATAAAATTCTCCAAAGGGGGCATGGCAAGTCCATGCAAAACTTGGAAAACAAGAAATGCATTTTTAAATTAACAAAATTATGAAAGTTTAAAAATACATGTATATTTATCCAAAACATTGAGGGCTTTTTTTATCAAGGGTTTTGATGGCCTTTTAAAAAAGAGATTCTGTTGGTCTACAGACCAAGTTGATGTACAGTATTCTATGTGTGAAAAAATCATTGAGTGCAAATACATCCTGGCAGTATTCAACATCATAAAAAGTCTTACCTGTCTAAAATATTGCAAATTAAAATGAACTGTATTTGCAATTTGTTTGGCTTGTTTTTAAATTCTAATGTTGAGTCCAATGTCGACCCATTCATCCATCATCTTCCGCTTATCCTGTCCAGGGTCACGGGGGCAGCAGATTAAGTAGAGAAGCCCAGACTTCCCGCTCCCAGGCCACCTCCTCCAGCTCCTTTCAGGGGTCCCCCAGGCCAGTTGAGGGACATAGTCCCACCAGTGTGTCCTGGGTCTGCTCCAGGGCCTCCTCCCAGTTGGAGCTAGTTTTGGCAACCAGGGATTGAATCACCCAGGCCCCCACCTTCAGCTTCCATCCAAATCACACAGCACCGGACCCTTACGACCCTTCCTGCAGGTCGTGGGCCCACAGGAAGGCATAGTCACAAGGGTCTTCTGAAAAGCTCTTAGTCCAACCTGTCACCTAGGACCACTTCGCCTTGGAGACCCTACCAGGGGTGAATTGCCCCCGACAACAACTCCTAGGATCACTCAGGCACACAAGCCCCTCCACCACGATAAGGTGGTGATTCAAGGAGGGGCCAATGTCAACCCTAGATATTTAATTCACCAACTAGAGTGGAGAAGAAGACATTTGACCACTCGAGTTGAGTTTTTGTTTTCTGTATCATGCAGCCTGTTTTCTTTGTGTTTAGTTGGAGACATGATTTTGACCCAATTTTGCACTTGAGCCATTGCTGATGTTAAGACTTGTGAGGCTTTTTCTTGGTTCCTTGCCTGGATAAAAATAACTGCATTGTCTGCATACATCTGCACACTAACATTCTGACACATTTCAGGTAGGCCCTTTATATACATTGTGAATAAAATCGGCCCCAATATGCTCTCCTGGGGGACCCCTGCTAGACAGTCAAGGTAATTGGATTTGGTGCCAGATAGAGATTCACACTGCCTTCTGCTAGACAAACAAGACTGAAACCAAAGTAGTGCTTCTTGTGAAAAATTGAAATGTGTCAGTTTAGATAAAAGTACGTCATGGTTAACAGTATCAAAAGCCTTTTTTAGGTCTAAAAATACAGCACCTATGAGATTACAACCAGTCATCTCTGTTTTGTCACCGGACTTAAAAATTGGGGTGACTAAAGCCAGCTTCCATGCTGAAGGGACAACACTCTGTTTAAAACATAAATTATTTTGTTTGTTTTTCTCCTCATTTTCCCAGCTATTTGGTTCATTTTTGCACCTTTCCTTGGTGAGTTTATTTATTTTTGTTATTGCCTTGAGTGTTTTGGTCATTTTGAATAATTTAAATACAGTATATGTTTATTTCAATATATATAATCAGTTTATAACAATAAACAACTGTAAAATTGTTTATTGTTTATTATTCTGTCTCTGCTCACTGTGTTGTACAACGTCCCTGCCAAATAAACTGATAATAAAAAGCTTCATTATTTTCTTCATTTTTACTGATGTTCTTCATTATTTTATACATTTTTATACATTTTCTTGATTATTTTATTCATTTTTACTCATTTTTTACTGTTTTTATTGATCATTCTCCTCATTACTTTGTTCACTTTTATTCATTTTCTGGATTTTTTTTCCAACTCATTTTCTTGACTATTTTATTCTTCTTGACCTTTTTTTAATACTTTTACTCAATTTAACTTATTTTGTTGATTATTTGGTTCATTTTAACTCTTTTTGTTGATGATTTTGTTCATTTTATATTGACATACTAGTCAAAGTAAACATCAATAACCCTGCATTATGTTTTAATTTGCATTTTGGCACCTGGGTGAACTTCTTTCCAGATTGAGGTTGTCATAGGTTATCAGTTTGTACAGTATGTTAAAAAGACATTGGAGACAGTCCAGTTTCTGGAACATACAGACCCTATGAAACTTAGTGCAGAAGGTTCCTGTTACTCAAATAGATGATTGATCATTTTCGTTGCTTTTATTAAACATGTGCCATGTCTGTAACTTCCTCCTAGAACAGTGGAAGCTTGTCTTCCTTATTTTGTCTCAGGTTAATTTGACATACAGTCACAAACCGTTGCAGTCACAAACCGTTGCAGTAACAATCTTCTGACACACTTGTTCCCTGACGTATTATATCTTATAATTCAAAATGACACACTGTATATAAACAGTTTGACAATGGAAACTGATTCCCCTGTCACATTACAACTGAAGCACAAGATACCAAAGTTGCAATAAAAAGCTGAAACGACCAAAGTGAACAATTTGAACAATTAAAGAAAGCAACAACCGTACGTACCAGAATAGCGGTGCAGCTGCAGTTTGTGTCTGTGGGTGACAACTGTGTTAAAAAGGAGATGTACAAACTCCACCTCAATGACAGGAAGTGTGAAGCAACCATTACAGAACAGCAAGGGTTGGGTCCCTAAATGCACCACAAGTTATAAATAAAACAAATATGATACTTCCTCATGAGTCACAGTAAAAAAGAATCCAAAATTAGATGAAAAATCCCAGAAGAATAATGTATATGGTGAGAAAAGGTCATATATTTGAATGAATGTGGCATAAAACAAGGGCAGGATTTCAATGTACCCTCTTCTGTCAGTAATGGACAGGGCTGTATGTTCCCTTTTTTTACCAGACAAAACAGACAATATCCTAACGGAGTAGAATGTTACTAATGGTCAGTGGTGGGTAGAGTACAATACTCAAGGAAAAGGACGCAGGTTTTGACTGAACATTGGGAAGGACAAAAAAAATCATAGAAGAATAATTAAGAAAATGACTACAAATGATCAAAATAACTAAGAAAAGGAGTGAAAATGAATAAAATTATCAAGAATGAGTACAAATGAACAAAATAACTAAGTAAATGATTAAAAATGAATAAAATAATGAAGGAAATGAGTACAAATGAATAAATAATCAAGAATGAGTACAAATGAATAAAATAACTATGACAAATGAATGAGAATGAATAAAATTAAGATAATGAGTACAAATGAACAAAATTACTAAGAAAAATGAATAGTATAATGAAGGAAATGAGTACAAATGAACAAAATAATGAAGAAAATTAGTAAAAATGAATAAAATAATCATGAATATGAATACTAATGAACAAAAAATAAAAAATGAGTACAAATTATCAAAATAACTAAGAAAATGAATAATATAATGAAGGAAATGAGTACAAATGAACAAAATAACGAAGAAAATTAGTGAAAATTAATAAAATAATCAAGAATATGGGTACAAAAAAACAAAATAACAAAGAAAATGAGTAAAAAATGAGTAAAAATGAAAAAAATCAAGAAAATACAGTATAAATTAACAAAATAACCAAGAAAATGCAAGGAAATGAAGTCACATTTAAAAAATCAACAAAATAAAAAAATGAATAAACAAAATAGATAGAAATGAACAAAAAGTGAACAAAAAAACAACAAAATAGTAACATATACTGTAGTTGTTAACATGTTGCCATTTCATATACAGACATGGATAAAATTGTTGATTCCCCTCTGGAAATGACAGAAAAACCCACAATGGTCACAGAAATAATTTGAATCTGACGAAAGTAATAATAAACGAGAATTTTATGAAAATTAACCAATTAAAATTAGACATTTTGAATTGTAGTTCAACAGAATTATGTTAAAAAACAAACTCAAGAAACAAGCCTGGACGAAAATGACGGTACCATTAATTTAATATTTTGTTGCACGACTTTTTGAGGCAATCACTGCAATCAAATGATTTCTGTAACTTTCAATGAGACTTGTGCACCTCTCAGTGGGTATTTTGTTCCACTCCTCATGAGCAAACTGCTCC
>JAQQAE010010185.1:0-14217 GCA_029823295.1 Pseudamia nigra
CACCACCTGGTGTTGGGATTGAACCCAGGACCTTCTAGCTGTGAGGCATGAGTGCTACCCACTGCACCACCGTGTCATACCTTTCCTGAAAATTTCATTAAAATATCTGTTCATGGGTTTTTTAGTAATCTTGCTAACTAACGAACTAACCGACAAACAAACACCGACAACGTGTCCCCCGCCACTCCTTGGTTGAAGCAATAATGAAAACACCGGTGTTGGTAGCTGATGAACCAGAAAAATCTGCCTGAATTCATGGGCTATATATCAATTCAGTCCAGCACTGCTTCCACTCAGACTGATTTCCACTCTGAAGAAGAATGTTCAACCAATCAGAACATGTTGATCTGATGTGTTAGCTCTGGTGTGATTTGATATGGCTCTGTGTTCATAATTAATAATAATGGTAATAATAATAATCCTAACTTAAAATGGCCTGTTCTGCATCTCCACAAAATATGTAGTTCATGTTGGGGGGCATGTCCATGTTCCTGACAATATTTGTTTAGTTAATTCACTGATTGGTTGTTGGTTTGTCCAGTTATATCCAGAGGCCTTTTGGTCTGACCATCTGAATATAAGTTCATCAGTCTTGGAAGACCAGGGCGAAGTCACAGCGACTTTTGAAAATTGCAGAAATATGATGGAAAGCAAATTAAACATGCACAACTAAAGTGTCAGTCTTAACAAAAGGCAGCTTTTAAGCTTCATCATTTACATGCATAATGAAGAATGTATTGTTTAAAACATAACAATAATAATAATACAGTGGTGCCTCAGATAATGAATGCTTATTTCGGGTAACGAATAAAACCATTGGCCCAAATGTGTCCCGGCTAACAAAAATTTGATTCGGTTTACGGATTTCGTATTATGGAAAAGATTCAGGTTACGCCTTTCGAAATTTGGGTTACGAATTTTTTTGCAACATGAAAGACTTAACTTCGGGTCTATCTCGGCTGAGTTAAACGTCAACATGAACTCTGAGCTGTACATTTGCCTTTTTCACCTAAAATACTGCTTCATGTTGTGTTTTTCATCATGGGACCTAAGAAAAATGGTGTCTCTGCCTCATCCTCCTCCAGTAAGTATCTTTATAAATCAAAAAATGTGCACATATGGGTGTGTAATACATCCTTTATATGGGAGTTTTTGTGGGTCCAGAACGGATTAATTGGTTTTACATGTATTCCTATGGAAAAACTTGCTCCAGCTAATGAATGATTCGCCCAATGAACATGATGCTGGAACGGATTAAATTCATTAGCTGGGGCACCACTGTAATTCCATATGTGTTCATGCATAGTTTTGATGCCTTCAGTGAGAATCTATAATGTAAATAGTCAAAATAAAGGAAACACATTGAATGAGTATGTGTGTCCAAACTTTTGGCCTGTACTGTATTTCTCCTTGAAATATGGAAACTGACCAAGGTTAAAATAAGCCATTACCTTGGGAAGCACTGTCCCAAAGAAAGATAATCATATTATTTGCTTCAGGTGGTTCTAAACTAAAGTAATTGGCCTGTTTTGTATAATGTATGGATTTGAAAATTTGTATTACATTTTATTTTTTTAACACAAATATCTAAGTAGTGTAAGTATTCACATTTGAATTTATTGGTTTTTAATTTATCTGATTAGCAACCATTGTCCATTGATTTTTGGCCAGCAATCAATTCATCACTCACTCCAAAGGAACATTTATGAAAAATTTGAAGAAATTTCCTGGAGAGTGATAATACTTTTACTAGATGAGGTCAGAGTGACCATGTCCTATGACCTTTGGCCTCCATAATCACCCACTGCCTCTATCTGCTAGGGCGCTGCAGACTTATCATTATCACGTGAGATTTGGTGCTCTGTGTGGGATGATTTGGTATTAACAATGAGCTGAAATGGCCTAAAAGCGACTTCTGTGTGGTAATAAAGGGCGAGGTTTCAGTGAGGTGTGGGATGGGGTTCAGGGTGTAGTTAGAGGACAGGCACAACATGCACAAAAATACACTGAATGAAGCAGGAGTCAAATGCTGGTCTTCCATTTGAAGATCATGTTTGATGCCCCTCCATAACCACCTCAAACTACTACCAAGCTGTGGACTTTGTGTGGTCACACTCGACTTTCCATGTTGCATGTTGACAAAATGTGGTGATCTGCTTGTCAATATGTAATGACTCAGGATTTGTCCATGCATCAGCATACAGAAAATAGGCAAATCTGACTTATGCCACATGGAATAGATGTACTGTATTTCAGGCAAACAAAGTCAGATGTAGCCAAAAATCATGGCTGATTGTAATAAGCTCAGATTTCTGGTATTTTTCCTTGCACCTTAACTTATTTCTTATTTTAGCTTTTACTCATCTCCTGTAAATACTGTATATTTAAATTCTTTTTAAAAATATTATATTATCATGTGTCATATTATGTGTTATTGTTACAATTCATTTCAATATATATTCTATATTATTTCTATATTAATCTCTCTATATATATTATATTTTATATTTGTCACATTCTCTTTTTTATCTTTAACTGTGTATGCAATACAGTATGTCTACTGCTGTAACACAATAATTTCCCTTCATGGGATCAATAAAGTCTGTCTGCCTATTTATGTTTGAAGGGACTCTGACATCCAACAAACCTTTGTTCTTTGTACAAAAACTAAACTGATGAGGAATGAGTAGAGAACAAATCTTATCATTAACTCGTGCGTGTTAAAAAGAGACAGACACTGATATGATTTACAGTACGGATGATTATTGGAATCACAACCTCCCTGAAGTTAAAATTCACTTTATCTGTGTGCACATAATGCTTTTACATTTCACTGAATATCTTTATACAGAATGAATATAGTAATACATCATCACATCAGTTCCTAAGTTGTACTAAATTATGATGTCTCATGTAATAAGTTGATATATACAGTATGTGTCTAGTTTCTCTGTGCAGCAATATATTTTTAACATTCACAGTGTGTATCTCTGAGGGTGCTATGCTATTTCCGTGATGTCAGGCTGCTACATCTGGGAAAGTCAGGGTACAGTACATCGATTTTTCCCCAACTTTCTGATTAGGAACTCCGACTTCAAGCACACTTTTATTAGTTAGTGTTCAGAAATTTCTGACCTCTCAGTTTTCTGGAGCGCAGCATGAGAATGTGTTGGTAGTGGAGATTGTTTAAGATATGTTGAGGACATAAGTAAAATATAGATACCTGAAAAATACGGAAGTACAGTATTTATGTATTTGTTCGGTTTCTTTACACCTCTGTCTGCATGTTCTTCAACCTCAGTGCTCCAGTCCCCACTGAAAAGATAGACATTTTAACTAGTCTTTTTTTTTTCTAAAAAAATACAGCCATACATCTTTGTTACCTGCAGCCAGTTAATTAACAGAATGTCAATATTAATTCCATTCTGTTCAGATGTTCTTTGTGCTGGTTAAAGACTAAAACCTCCTTCTACATCTCATTATACTTTACATGAGGCTCCTGGTACAGTACCTATTTCCTGTCTTCTGAGAAAAGTAATGTGCTATACATGCTAACAACTGCCGTATGTGGGAATAGAGAATAAACTATTTTTATTTTTCCACACTTGTCATGTGCTTCCCAGTGGGGTGTAGAGGAGACAGATGTTCATTCTCATTAAAATTGTCTGAGTCTCTTGGGTAGTACAAATTTAGCTACGAGTCTATCATTTGGAACAGTTGTTTAATAATACTGTCAGAGTACTTAAAGTTCAGCCTTCTTTGTTCCCTGGCATTTGACATTTGTATCCGCAAAGTTTTGTAAAATCCAGACGTCCTTGTACTCAATGTGTGTAGGTGGTGCATCATGTAAAATGAATGGCTGTGTTTTACTTTCCTAACTGAAATCACCATTATGAGACAACTGAAAAGGATGAGATTGTATGCATAGAAAAGTGGATGTTTATTTTATTTGTTTGTTATCTAATGAGGCTACATAGGGCAGTGTTAGCTGAGATTACAGACCATTTAGACTGAGTGAGAGGAGGCTAATACAGTGATTGCACATCCATCGCAAACAGCTGGGGAAAATACTAATGGTCTGTTAGCCTGTCCATTTAGATTAACTGATAATAATACTGAATCTACTGGTACAGA
Organism: Pseudamia nigra; assembly: GCA_029823295.1. Taxonomy (NCBI): domain Eukaryota; kingdom Metazoa; phylum Chordata; class Actinopteri; order Kurtiformes; family Apogonidae; genus Pseudamia; species Pseudamia nigra. The sequence goes on from JAQQAE010010185.1 coordinate 4,135, forward strand.
GACTAACGAATGTGGAAAATGCCACTGCTAATATCATGTCTGTTTAATGGAACTGTCAGAAATGCTTATAGACTAAGAGCATTTTCTATAATGTCTTGACAAGGACAATTGCACAGGCTGGGATTAAAAGTACTTTCATGCCAGCATTAATTCTAAAGATGTGGACACCTGAAATTGTAAGTATAAGTGTTCTGCTGCATTTCTTGAAGATTAACACACTGTAGTTAACAATTTCTTGCATGGTTATGGTTTTGAGACATGGATACACCATAGAAATGAACATAGTTTGAAAGTGACTTTAAAGCTGCAAGGGTGGAAAATCTCAAAACTTAAAAATACATTCCTCCTGCAGCTCTCTAGTCGAGGTCCAAATCAAAAAGATAAAATAGAATAGAAATAAACCTAATGCCATTTTATACCTTAAAACACTTTTACAAACTTCTGTGTCGAGACACTTTTTAGAGTAGAGAAAATTTTAACAGCAATTGGACGTTACACCTGTCACTTTTGACTTTAACCTCAACCACTGACCTGAAAACACATGTAACTGGTCAAATCATGTCAACTTTCTACAAAAATTTAAAACCACAGAAAAGGCCTGGATTATTGCTCCTACTCAACTTGAATTAGAATATGCTGAAAAGTAACTGTGGTTTTTATCCTCAATAATGCAAAAAACTACTAAGTGATACACTGAAAAAAAAAAAATCAATGAATTTCCACTTTAGTTTTGGACAGTTACAGTAGGGTTATGAGAGTGTGCATATTCAAAACATTGTACATACCGTACATTGTACAACACAGTGGCAGGCCATATGACTTTTCTATAAACAAGAAAAAATAACAATAAATAAGAATTCATTGTCACTCCTACGTGCACTGCTTGGTCATGACCCTTTGATGTCCATTTTCAAAACCCTGAGTAACTCATATAGCATCAATACCTGACACACAGGGTTCTAAAGAGATTCCAATGTAAATCATTTGATATTGGTGCCACTGATGACATGGGTCAGGAGACATTACAGATGTAGTGTATGATGTTGGGAAATGAGCTAGTAGCCAATCCTTTGTAGCTCTCTGCTTTAAACGATTAGACAAGCAGCCTGACAATCAACCCGGCTTACAACCTCATACGAGTACGAGCTCATGCACTCACTCTTTAATCATTTATGTCGGTCCACAGACTTGTAGCTACTTTTCCAACATTGTAGACTGCACCTTTAAGAGGGAAAAAGCTAGGAGCAGGTGAACAGAGATGTTATGGAGGCAGACGAAGCTTTGTAGAGTTAAACAATGGAGACTGAGGTGTGTATCTAGCGTATAAGTGCAGCCATCAAAAAATATAAAATACTATGATGAAACTTGGGGTCATTCAAAGTTTTTAAGATTTTCCAGACTACCTGACCTTCATTTCTTAAATTATTGATGGACTGTCTTTTCTCTTTACCTAGCTCTTTCCCTATCAGCATTTCTTAAAAAGTTGCTAGCCGCCAGCGTTTTGACAAGTTTTTCTAATCTTTCAAGACCCTTTGAAAATGTTTCTTTAAGAGCAGAACACAGTGAATATGCCAACAAAAAGAACAGCCCTTCAGCTTTCAGTCACAGAAATACATTTTATTCTAGGTACAACTGTTCCTTTTATGTCCGCACTTGAATATTGGCCATTTTTGTAAAAAGACTAAATTTTGAGCAAAAACTGAGAAAGATGCATTTTTGTCATCCTTTTTGTAAGATATGCATTCTTTTGTGAAACATACTATTTCATATTTACTGTCTCATCTGTTGCATCTCAGTCCTCTGTTATGTCCACATCTTAGTTTTCTGTCTGTCCTCCATATCTGGGACAGGTCTTCTCCCTTACATGCCTCTTTTCTCTGTGTCTCCTCCTCTCCTGTCATGTAACATCAGTGTGTGTCCTTTCCATGTCTGTTTGGGTTTCAAAGTGTCCTCGGCTATTTTTCTTGGTCGTTTATGTTGTCATACATGTTTCCACCGGTTCTCCGTGCCTTTTACTGTACCTTACTGCAGCTGCGGCTTATCGTGGCTTTACTCCAGGTCCACACCGGTTGCTCCTGTTCAATGTGTTCAAAGCTTCAATGTGCATCATTAGTAACTGCTACCCAACGGTATTTTTGAAAGCAGAGGCAAACTATTTTTTATCAGTCTCCTCTAGACACCATTCAATGTAGTGCAGTAGAAATGACTGAACTTGAATTGGAACTGTACTAAAGGGGAGGCTGTATTGTTCATTCAGATTATCCAACAAGCTGTGCATTCTAACTCAGATATCAACTACTGTATAGTACTTGTGGTCATGATGCCCTGGGAAGCTTTTAAGTGAGTGTATAAACAGTGGGATCCTGCAGCTGTGTTCAAAATTTGTTTCCAGTGCCTTGTTTCATTTTAGATGAATTCCATCCAGCCCTATTTTCAGGTTCGGTGGGCAATCACGGCATGTTTTCTTAATGGATCGACTGTTCTACTTCTACTACTTTTCTGGTTCACTAAGCAGGTTTTTTTTTTCTTCCAGGTATAATATATTGCAGCATGCCTATTTCCTAAAAACAATGTATGAAATTTGTGGGGAAAAAAGCATGGAACAGAGGGCATTTACAGTTATCCTTGAAGAATAACAAGCCATGCCTGTCATACGTGCACCCTGAAATTATAACAGCAAGTGCTTCAGAACTTGTCCCTTAGCACAGCTATAACAATCTGCATACAACAGGTTCTATAAGGTCAAACAGCTACTTAGCAGCAACAGTAGGAGATCTAGGAGTACCTTCACTACAGTACCAGTGAGGAAAGTGACATACAACTTTTCCAGCACCAAACTTTGATTTTCAGCCATTCCACCAAGAGATCTAATTACTTACAGAGAGGAAGTAGGAGCAAGAGACAAGGAGGAAAGCACAATACTATCTACTACCCATTAAACCATGCCCCGGCATGATGAGAAGCACCCGCTCATAGCCATGCACCCATCCAATTTAATGATGAAATGGATGAGTCACACCACCTGATGAGGTTCTGGAGCCAATAACAGGCTGACGTTCCACTGTGAGGTTTGAATGAAGGACAGATGAAGTGAGCAGCTCTGTGCTCTCTCAGCCAGGGGGACGACAAATAAGTGTGGTTTAGAACTGGAAAGGAACCACTTCACATTGTGGACTTCAGCATGCTTTGGTCCTCAAAATAACCATGTTCATTTATTCAAATACATTCAAGTGGGCCATCAGATTGTTTTTGTTCTGTCCTTTGTAGACTTCTGTGTCAGACTGCAATGAAGAAAGTTACAGGAGATTGAAGATGCATTAACCTTTGAGATGTGATACATTGAGGTTATTATGTTGCCTTGAAGCGCATTAACATATTTTAATGATCCAGGTGAAAACGGATACATTAAATATATCTGACTTCTCTATTTAAGCATTAAATATGTGCTAAAATTCTTCAGAAATAAAAACACAAGATATACTTCATCAACCTGGAACATGTTCTCACTCCCAACACTTTGAATTCAGTCATCAAGCCAAAGCCATTTGCTTGCCAGGAGATGTGCAACATACCCTTTGGCATTAATACATGACACACTTAGTGTACAATGATTCCAATACTACTCACCTACTGCAACATTGGATGCTGAGAGTAATATCTTTAGATGTTGGAAATTGAAAATAACAAACAGGTGATGTTGAATTGCAAAAGGATTAGTGGGTGCAAGTGGTGTCCCTCAACCTCCTTGGCAGTCCTGACCTCATACCAAATTTATATTTTATTTTTCTATTTTTCTATTTATATGTTATACTAGAGCTAGCTTTGTAATATAGGGGAGGCTGGGATTAGTTGTCACACTTTGTACTTTCATTTGAATCCCTGAAAGACTGTATTCACAATGGATTTCATTTCAATGTGTAATGGAAGCCTAAGGTGTCAGGTAGGAATAGAGTGACCTTACTCTCCTTAAGCTTATTCTGTTCAAAAGATATGGACTATCAAACATGTCTTGTGCATTTGTGACAACCATCCCCATCATGGAATTGGTTGTCACATACTATGGGTTGATTGTCCCTATGTTATTTAAAAGGAAAAATATCAAAAAGGGTGACAATCTTAAAAATGAATTTTAAAAGTTTTATGTCATTTAGCTGCAACCACCTCACATACATCATGTACTGTGAGAGCATAATCTGGAAAAATCAATTTAAAACAGTAAAAAAATGATACAAACTGCCAAAACCATCTGAAGGGGAACTCTTTATTATGACCTTTACACTATGAACTTGGTGACCTTCCAACACACTTCAGGTTGTAACAATAACAAACATCCCAGGTGTAGGCTACTCCACAGAGCTTCACATAACAATATGAGGAACAATAAAAAAGAACAGTAGCCTAATAGGCCTATTCAAATCATGTCAGTCACTCACTTTCAGAGACACAGTTCTGACAGACATACAGTGTCTGTGCAGCTGTGCAGTCCTGCTGTGTCACTGTTTGCACTGGACGCACTGCACACATGTCTCTTCTGGACGTCAAATGTGACAACCATCCCCAACTGGAATTTTTAGCTAGGAATTAAGCTAGCAAGCACATGTTGTATTCTAAGAATAAAAAACAACTCTTAATTGTCGCTCTCCCTTTATACTTTTTAATGGTAATAAGTGTTTTATTATATACCCATTGTGTAAAATCCTAGAAAAGGAATAGAGAAAAACTGAAAATTTACATTTTGACACAAAAAATCCTCTCACCACAATGTCAAGTGTCTGACTGCTGAAATGACCATGGAGGTAATCTCTGACCCCAATTCTGAAAATTTCAATACCAACATTTCTAAACAGTGCCATCTAGGGAGCGAGATCTAATGAATGTGACAACCAACCCATGTGACAACTAACCCCGGTCTCCCCTAATATTTGGTACTTTCTATCTTTGTAATATTTTGTTACTGTTTTCATGGTAACTTGTATTCCACCATGGAGCTAAAAATAAAAATGTTTTATTTTAAACTGGGTGTAGTGCCATGTATAAATGTTGCTGCATTCAATATGAAGCAATAGAAATAGTACATATAGTTGATGTATTCATGTTTTTCCTTCATTCTTGTCAACTTTTGTTAAGTTTTGTTACGTTTGTTGTTGATTTTATAAAACAGAACCTGATTTTTTTTTGTTCATTTTGCAGATTATTTGGTAAAGTTTTTGTGAAAAATATTTAAAAAAAATATTTTTTAAATTATCTATTCAACCAGACGTTTCATGACCCTGCTGTAGTACCTCCATGGATTTGGGGTCATGAATCCCCTGTTGAAGACCTCTGGCCTAGAGGCTGAGGGGTGAAAACAGTTGGAAGACCGACTGCAGTGGTTGTAGTGGCACAACAAACAGATGGACGTCCAAAGAAGAGATCAACAAAGTAAATTTATGCCACAATGAAGGGTTACTTTGATATCCTCTGTGTGAGTCAAAGCACACAGAAACTCAGCATCACAGTGTATTAAAGATGACATTTTTAAAAGCAGTGCTATAAGTTCATCTGCAGCAGTTTAGTTTGTTTGAAACATGCCATGGAATAGACCTTGTCTGTTTAGATTTGGCTTCTTCTTTTTTAATTAGACTCAACACAGGAAGTCTCCTGACAGTTAAATTATGTACAATGCCTGTTTATTTGCATATAGAGCAGATAAGTGTTTAGCTGAGACACATGCAGAGACATAGAGTATTTGCAGGAGTGAAGCAATGTGCTTAGAACTGCCCAGTCGTGATCAGCTCATCAAAGACACATGCAGATGCACGGTGTGAACAGGTCCATAGAGACGCCACTGGGGTATTTAATCATGTTTGTATAATGCTGTGTGTGCTGTTCATGCTTGGACAAGTCCACTTAACTTTATGTGCCCACCTGCTGTCACCCAACACCAAGGGCATCTCTGGATCAGTAAAGAAAAGAAAAAAAATGAACAAAATAAGCAACAAAATAAGCAAAAAATGAGTAAAATAAGAAAAGAATCACTTCACAGAACTTATCATATACTGTATATGTATTCTGCTCTTTAAAGTTAAAACATAGGTATAAGAGGAGGCATTAATTTTATTCATTTTAATTTAATGTGATCACTGATTTTGCATAAACTAAGGTGCAAAAAATAACAAAACAATAAAAAAGAATAATATGAATTAAAGAATCAGCAAAACGTATTCATCTCCAGAAGAAAATGAGCAAAATGATAACCAAAATCATCTTGTTAAAAACCTACAAAAATAAATAATTAAGGAAAACTACAAAAATGAACAAAATATTTAAGAAAATTAACAAAATGAACAAATATGATGCCAGCAGTGTACAAAAGATGCCATTATTTACAACTTGGGGTTCTTTTAAAGACCCAAAAGTTAAAAAGTTGAAACAGAAACACAAAATTGTTTTATGGGTGGAGGGCAGCTAACAGAAAACACCATTCACTACAGCAATCACAACCGGGACTCTGGAACGAGCAAAGGAGGTGGACTGTACTGTACATCTCTGTTCACAAGAACTGGTGCTCAAAGAACCAAGCTGTTGACAGATACAGCTCCCCTCATCTTGAGACTTTGACTATCACCTGCCGCCTTACATGTAACTGCTTACATTCCTCTGGAGGCTAATGCTAGCCTAGCTCTTACCTACCGCTACAGAAAGAGTGACCATCGCAGTCCAGCACACTATAATGTCATACTGGGCTTAGATGAAAAATTCTCACAACCAAGAGTTTGAGAGAATTGTGAAACATGAATTCCTTCTCCAAAGGATTCCTAGGAGACAGGTAGACTTTTTTGCACTCTCTGGAATATTTAAGGTGAGAATTCACCATTGCAACATGGTAGATAAGTCTGAAAGAGGAAATGCGTGTCACAGGCAATTTAGAATATGAATAGAATAGAATAGAATAGAATAGAATAGAATGAACTTTATTCATACCTTTCTGTGAAGTTCATGAATAATTAATCTCATTTTCTGTGTCTATGTTATTTGATACTTTATTGATCCCACAAAAAGGGGAAATTCACAAATGGTAGCGAACTGAGCTCACGCCTTGCAGTTGGGGGAAAGCGGGGAAATACAATAGGAAAAGAGAGTAAAACAACACAGTTTCCATAATTAGGCTCCATAGGAAACAAACTTTACTCACTGCCATGATCAGTAGTCTAAGCAGACCCACCCACCCCTAATTAAACTGACTTGCATTTGGTGTACAGTGTGAGCCAGTCTCCATTCATGACACCAAATGCATTCCTATCACGGTTAACAGTTTTGAGAAAATAGGCAACATCACCAGGAACAAGTGATCAAGCTTTTATGTGAATAAACCCATTTCAGAGACACACTTTACACTTTAAAGAGGAGTTGAATGTGAAGGGCTGCTTACTCAATGAAGGTATGACTCAGTCCCTCAGGTGGAGACAATCACACACACACTCCTGTTTTTCAGAGCGGATGAAACCCATATTTGCACAGTTTAGGCCAAATGTGAGTATGCATGGATTGTGTGCAAGTATCTGTGAGACATTTTTCTCAATACACTTTGCATTATAACAGGACTTTAATGCCACATTAGAGCTGATGCCTCAGTGAGTATAATGGCATTGTGTGCTAGAGCTACAAGAATATCAGATTTGGAGGGGCTTCAATGGCCTGCTGGAGAATTATAAAGTATGTGAAGCGGTTTATTTCAAACAAACTTCTAACCCTAGCTTTTGCCTGGGGGTTTGTTTGAGTATACGGTGGATTTTTTTTTTTTTTTTCATATTTCAACACTTTTCACGGCTGTTTTGTGCCTGAATTTGACAACAGGCATAGAGACAGAGACTCAACAGGAAATGATGTTTATAAGAGATAAAACTGGCTTGTTCTCAGCTCAGTAAAACAGTAAGTGCTATGGTCTATTTGAGGCAGCGGAGGTAAAAAAAAAACATGCTCATTGATTCACAAACATCTGTGCAAAACACTGAGAGATTGCCAAAATTAAAAGTAGTGATTCAAAGTCTATGTAAGTTGAAGTAAAAAAAAAAAAAAAGCTGACAGTTTCTGAGCAAGGCAACTTGGACCTCACATCATAGAACATGTATTGTTATCATTAAAACTTATGAAACTTTGAAAAAAAAAATATTTTGTGTTAGTACATCATATAAAAGCCTCATTAGGATAGGTACACAAAATCTTGACAACATACTATTAAAATAGATGCAAAATGCTTGTACCTGTAGCAGAACACAACAATTTGCAATAAAGTCTGGTCATATCTGTACTTAACCATATCTATACTAAACGTGTTAAATATGGATTCATGGTCTCACCAATGGGATCGCAACACAATTATTCATTCTTCATTTGCTCAGTGGGTTCCTGGTGTGCTATATGACCTGACTTAGGGACAACGAAGGGGGTAAACATAAACAGTTCTCAAGTATTGTTACTTTACAATTGTAATGACTCAAGTAGAAGTAGTCACAAAAAGTGTAAAAAGTACTTGAGTAAGAGGAAAAAGGTATCTGATAAAAAAAATACTCAACTAGTGAGTAGCTACAAAATATGGAATTTAATCCAACCTAATATATGGCCTTCAAACAGGTCATTTTTGTTTATTTACAGAATTATTTTCATTTTGTTGATTTTTATTGCTTGATTTCATTTTTGCTCATATTTTTGCTTATTTTGTTTTTTGTTCATTAACCTTTTTGATTATTTTAATCAGTTTTGCTCATTTTGTTGCTTATTTTGTTGACATTTTGTTTAATTTCCTAATGGTTTGTCTTTGTAATGTAGTTACCATTTTCTTTCTTTTTGCTTATTTTACTGCTAATTTTGTTCATTTTACAATTTGCTTTATTGTTTATTTTGTGTTTTGCTTTTGTTTTTTTGTCATGATTTTAGCTCGTTAGTTTATTCATTTTGATAATTTGCTTGATTATTTTGCTCATTTTTTATTTAAATAATTATTTTGTTCATTCAACCTTTTTTGAAGTACAGTGAAGTACATTATTTTATCAATATAGCTGAGTCAGTAAAGAATATTCCGCAAAACAACTACTCTCAGAGGGACATTTTATGGAAAAAAACTACATGTAAACTAGTAAATGTACTCGAGAACTATCCCCCTCGGCATATTGATACATGGTCTTGACTGGACTGTGTAGGAAACTAGAGTACTTAGAGAGAACCAATAAAGACAAAGTGAGAACATGCAAACTGCACACAGAAAGGCCTACAAAAGTATTTGAGCTACAAACAAAGAACATAAAAATCTAACTTCACATGAGTTGTTTTCCTGAGCTGCAGTGTGGAAATAATCTCCTGGAGAATTGAATCTCAGAGCTTCCTTTATCCAAACCAAATGCTGACCTGTGTGAACTAATGATCCTCTCGTGTTTCACATAGAGTACATCAATGTGTAAAGGCAACTGACAGAGGAGTAGAACATGGCATGGACTTTGTTAAAAGTTTTTCTAGAAGTGTGTTACAAATTTGTAAATTGAGTGCAATACAGTTTGCATGCTGGCAAGCACTGTCATAAAATATCACAGTGTGAGGGTTGAGAATACCTGTTAGAGAAGACTATTACAAATGTGATACAATGACACCTACAATAAGATCATACAGTCACCCCCAATGTGTGAATCAGTTTTCAGTGTCAGTAGCAGAATCAAAAGCACTGTGCTACCTTTCCTCCATGGTGGAATAAACAGAAACAGTACTTCAGCTAAAGTAGTTTCCTTAGAATTCAAGTATAAGTACTCATAAATATGTACTGTACATGCAAAGTATATCCTGTTCAACATGTAGTCTGGTCATTTCAGTTCATGTATGTCATGATTTTGATTATTTTGTAAGATATTTTGTGTTTTTTTTTAAGTTGAGGCTTTTCCCATCGGGTACTGTGGTTTCCTCCCACAACCAAAAATATGCACTCGGTTAGGTGAATCGGTCACTCTAAAATTGTCCATAGGCATAAATGTGAGTGTGACTGGTTGTCTGTCTGTATGTGTCAGCCCTCCAGGGTGTACCCTGCCTTCGCTCAAGTCAGCTGGGATAGGCTCCCGC
>JAQQAE010010186.1:0-14216 GCA_029823295.1 Pseudamia nigra
TTTCTTCAGTGTTGTTCCATGAAAAGATATAATTAAATATCTGCAGAAATGTGGGGGGTGTACTCACTTTTGTGAGACACTGTGTATGTATAATCTATCTTGTTTAAAAGTGACTGACAAAGCACCACATTAGACTCTAATGGCCAAAGACACAAAGGCTCCAGTAGAATTGATAGGAAATATAAAGCAATGGTAAGACATAAGGTTTGTTTTGATTCATGTAAACATTTTGATAACATTTGTTTTTGATCAAAAAATATTCTGTTTTTGTTGATTATACTTTGATTGTACCTTTTCTGAAATGATCTGAATATTTACCACTATGTAATATGTAATGACCTTTGCTGTAAAACACTCATACTTTAACTTTGAGTAAGTATTTTTTATTGGACATGTAAGGATTGCTGAAGGCCTTTGCATACACAAGACTTGTAATATTGAGGAAAAAAAAACTAATCCTTTCCCAAACTAATCCTGTTTGGGTCCGTCTTACTGAGGAAAAGCTAACAGCCTCTTCTTCTCTTCTATTTCTGGTAGAACAACATTATTTTGTGCTTGTTAAAATAAAAGCTTCCTTTCTGACTGAATGCACTAAATCTAGGTCAAAGTCGTCATAAGTTGGAGTCTGATCAGTTCCGTGCTGCTCTCTGGTGGTGATTCATTGAAATAAAGTGAGTCACATGGTCCATGTCAAGGACATATTTTTCTACTGAAATAACGCTTTGAGCTGTCAAAATTATTGAGAGACTTATAAAAATGACAAAATCTGTACGTTGTAGGTGAAATCCACATTCTGTCTTCTTATTTTAACCCTTCCCACCTTCATGCTGATACAGAAAGGTCTATCACTCCACTGGTCCTTCATTTAGACTCAATTTATTCATCTTCTGACAGGTTGAACTGACGACATTATACTGCTGTCTCATTTGAAGCAGAAAATGTGGCATCCTTAATTTTAAAATGTTTAAGTAAAAAAAAATATCAGGAAGAGCACAGCTTGCTGAATGTATTTATTTAAATTTGCTGACAAATAGAGGCGATGTACAATACAAACCTCAAACTGAAGCGATCTTTTCATCTTTGACCAATTTATTCCCACAGAGGCTTTTGAATTGTGAGGTTGAGCCTGGTTCTAAGTGAGGAAGATCCATGAAGCTGTTTGGGCCATCGTTTTCAAAAATTACTCATTGGATGTCAAATAAAAGCAATCACCGTCATTTTCAAATAATGTCAGCTTGATGTGACCTCTTTTTGTTTTAATCATAAACCAATAAAAACCAAATGGCCAATAATGGAAAACAAGACACATGGCTTAAAAGAAAATGTCTGTTCCAACATTAATACTGCACTTTGGATTTTCTCAACCATGTACCAAACTATTCTGAGGATCTCATTTAACTTTTTGTAAGAGCAAAATGTCTGCAGTGGCATTAGCAGACCATGCTATCCATATTTTAGGGGACCTGTTAAAACAAATCCAAATAAAAGTTAGCTTGTCTGCCCCCATAAATAAAAAGCTGCAGAGAACTAAATAAAGGGTTGGTAACCTGCAGCACTGGGTTACCAAGTGAGTTACACTTCAGGTAACTTTGCTTTATGTTGGGATTCTCTGATTATAAAACAATCCAACTTCACATCAAATCATGATGTGCTGTTTAACGGCATCATGTGTTTTAGTTGCCATTGTCAGAGGAGCTGGGCCACGGCTCGGAGCTGCGCCTGCTCAGGGTCGGTCGCCACATGCTCCATGGGTTGTAGGTACGACTCAACTCTGTGGGAGCTGGTGGCGACGGGGCGGGGCTGTTCACCAGGTCAGTGAGAGGAGGGTTTGTCGATGGAGAAAAAGAGGGCAGGGCTGAATCTGCACTTGTTGACCAGATGGAGCTGCCGAAGGGTGTTGTTGCAAGCCAGGGATTGCGGGAGTTTCCCAGGAGTGACTAAACACGACACAAAGAAACATCATTGTGATGATAAGCAAGAAGTACATGTGTGAGCAAATAGTGGGTGAGACCTAATGAAGTACAGTATACGTGGTTAAGATACTCAAACAGAGTTTTCAAGAATCTATATATACTTCATAACTGTATTTTAACTCCATTAAAGTAACAAACTCATTACTAAAGTTTCAATGAATTTGAGGAGAATCATTGTTTTGCATTATTACAAGCCTCCAGATGGGACTTAAAACCCTGTTACATCCATGACAACATGCAAAAAGACAATATAACAGATGCAACAAGATGAATATTATATGAAAACATACAGAAGTTTTTTTTTTTGCAAGACTGTTTCAGGTGTAAAAATCTCTCACAAGCTTGAAAACATAGATTTAATATACTATTTCAGCTGCTTCTTTTTAAAACATATGCACCTGTTCTCAATGCATAGAAAACCTTATTTTATTTTGAAACACTGGTGTTATGAAGCAGTCGCATTTTCACTTGTGCTGAACAAGTTGTATTTCCAGTACATACTGAATTCTGACAAACACACTGCAAGAGAACTAGCCGAGTGTATTGAGATACGTTTTAACCAGGCTGCACAACATGCAGCAGTGCTTTCTGACTCAACACAATTTGTGAGACTGAACTAAAGTAAATGGAACCGTGATCTGTCAAAATCATTTTCAGATGACTGGATTTTAAGCTCTTTCAGGACCTGCAGAAACCCTGAATACTGCCATAAGGTGAGGAAGATAAGAGTCTTACTGTGGTTGGGGCAGTTGGGGAGCTGGAGCTGCCTGGCCAGGAGTGCAGAGGGTCACTGCTTGGTATGTCCCAGATGGAGGAGGAGACAGGCCAGCTCTGCTGAGGTTCTGACGTCTTTGGAAGATTCATGCCACTGAAAACTAAACATAACATGTCAGCCAGTCACTCAAGATGCATTGCGTTTCTCTCCTGTGTTGCTCTTAACATATGTACTGTGGTTACCTCCTGTCAGGTTGAAAGAACTGTTTGGCCCAAAAGCAGAGAACGAGTTGGAATGGAAGTTTGGGTCAATGGGACTCCATAATCCAGAGCTGGAAGGAGACATATTTAGAAATAAATTACATTAGGTTGTGTGTATCAGTCATATGTTGACATGAATGTGATTCTCTCACATTACCTGTCAGAGCTATCGCTTTCCACTGATGTCATGTGTGCCAGACCCTTTCCTTGGCTGTCACTTTTCCCTGGGCCAGAGCCACCTGACAAGGAAACCAAACATTTGTTATGTTCTTGTAAAACGCTGTCTTACAGAACCACTGTTCACAGGTCATTTCAGTATGAGCTCCTTGTTGCATATATACAGTACCTGGACTCTTGTCGTAACCTGCAGCTACAGCAGCAAAGGTGGGGTTTCCGTCTTTGCCTGGGTGTGGAGTGGCTGCAGACAGTTTGTTTCCAGGGGCCTTCTTCAGGTTTCCCTCACTGAAAAAAAATTACATTGTTGATGGTGAAACCTTGGCTTCAATGCTGTAGAAGCGTGACAAAATACACAAATACATCATATTGTGACATATTTTTCCTGAATGGTGAAATATAACTATCTTCAGAGATGTGTCAGAAAACACAAGCACCAAAAACTCAACACATTATAATTTTGTGGGATTCCATATAATCCGTGAGAATAGTGCATATAATATAAAGTGAGCAAACACACAGTCATAGCTTATTCAGTCCCATTTTCTAAAAATGATTCAGTGATAGCAACCACTGACCAATCAGTTGTTTGTATTGTTTTCATTGCTTTAGGAATTGTCTTTGCTTACTTGAAACCTCAACAGACAGAGGTGATACTAGAGTACCAGGTACATTCAGCTGTGCTGGTATCATGTGGTGAAAAAAGAAAATAATCAACTTGGCTTGATACCTGCTGCTGTTGAGTACACTGCTGTAAGTGCCTCTGGGTAGTAAGATGGGGGAGGTCGGTGGCGGGGAGCAGGTTCCGGTTGAGACAGCTCTTTTAAGGAAAGGATCTGCATTGATGGTCTGGAGAGAGATCTGCTGAAGACTGTCTGCTTCTGTGTGTGGAGCACAAACATGAAGTGTTAATAATGCTGATCACTCATGAGTTATAATATGTATGTGTGTGCAGGACAGGCACCAGACAGGACAGAGCAGACTGACATCTCTACTTACGGACACTGTTTTTGCAAACAGGCACGTCCCATTCTGGAGAAGCAAACTCCTTCTCACCCTCAGAGCTACTGCTGTGGCCAAGCTCCGGGACTGAACTGCTGGATAACAGTTTGGCCAAAAGGGAGGGGCGTCCTTCTTCCAGCTTTCCATCTACTACCAGAGGAAATAAATTTAAGAAACACTGAACCAAAGGCCAAAGAGAGAGAGTGCAAGTGAAAAACTCACATCTCTGTTTCTGCAGGGGTCTGGTTTTTGGGATGCCAGTGAGCGGGTGCAGAGCTTTAGATGTGAAACTCTTGCGTTGTTTGTTGTCCAGCGCTGTGATGTACGGTAGCTCAAGAGAACTGATTTGTTAAAAAAGTTGAAGGTTTGTTACATGCAGGAGAAGACACAAACACTGAGTTATCAACTATGAATATAAAAACAAACAGACCTGGATTTCTCTGCAGGGTTTTCTTTCTTTATGGTTCCTTGTTTCTTGGCTTTGGGTTTGATTGTGAAATTTGAAATTTCTTCTTTGATTTTTTCAGTAGTGGCTGGTCTTCCTTTCTTTTTTACTGGTTCCTGTAACAAATGACCATAAAACATACTGTAAATGCGTGTTCATTTACATTGTAGAATCTCAAACAGCTGTTTCTACATTGGTGTTACTATGTCCGTGCATGAATTAAAATTGTCTGCTTTATGAGTTGAATGGAGTCCTGGTGAAGTACAGACACTACTGTTAATCTACACCAAGATCGTTGATGTAATCTGTAAATTTATTCATAAGCAGTTTGTGAACTTGTGGTCATTGTCACAGTACCACAGAAACTACTTCTTCTTCTTCTCCCTTCGGCTGCTCCCCTCAGGGGTCGCCACAGCGAAATACCAATGATTCGCATGTTTGATCTGCCATAGTTTTTTTTACGTCAGATGCCCTTCCTGACACAACCCTCACAACGAGAGACAATAAAAAAATTTTGCAACACATTACAGTACCACAGAAACAATGTAAATAAATAAATAATAATCAACTTTGGTTACTAACAAGACTTTAACCATAAATAAACCATTAATTACACATCTTTGGTCATAATTTGTGTAGATTTAGTGGTGGTTCACTTTAAATGTGAACCACAATGTTTACCATATTTCATTTAAATTATTTTAAAATACTATATTCAAATATATCACAAAAACTTCTGTTAAGTGCTACTTGGGTGTCAAAAAAGTGATATCCTTCAGGTGCTCTTCAGTGTGGGGAGCTTGCTGATTCCAAAGTAAAAAACAAGGTCTAAGGCACTCCTGAAGGTTATAGTTAAAAAGCCTTTGTTGACTCATGGCTTCTTAGTTAAAATCATGCCAACATGTTTCAGTCACCGTGGCCTTCATCAGAGCAAACATAAACTAACTACCATAGTATTGCTATATGCAAAGAGCTTAAATCACTTTTTTTTAACTTTGGAAATAGTATAAACACGTCCTGAAAATGTTACATTAAACTAAAGTGAGTGTTTTGAAGTGGTGGGATGTGCCTCAATTTACCCACAATTCTAGCAATTCAAAATAATTATATTTAAACTAGTGAAGAACTAAACAGCCTGGTTGAACAGGTACATTCAGGTATCCATCTAATTCAGGGGTGGGCAACGAGGGCCGGAGTCCTGCTTGTTTTCCAACCGTCTCTTCCCTACCCATTGTCTCTGCCCCACCCACTGTATCTTCCAGCTTCTGATTGACTGAACACACCTGATCACGCTAATCAACAGTGGGCGGGGCAGAGACAGTTGGAAAACATGCAGGGACACTGGCCCTCAGGACCTGGAATTTCCCACCCCTGATCTAATTTCTAATCATTAGTAGAACCGTCTTTGTGAAATTAGTCCTGGTTGGTTTCTACAGGTGACTTGATGCAGTCAGTGTACCTCTTTGAGGTTGGTCTCCATATCTGGATTGGAGGTCTCAGTCGTTGTGGAGGAGCTGTCGTCATTGTCAGCCAGGTTATCTTTAAGCTCATCTCCCTGAGTCTTCGCTGTGGGTTTTTTCTCTCTCTCTTCTTTCTTCCTCTGGGCTTTTGTTTTACTTCGCAGCTTCCCTTTCGATTCTAAAGCTGCACATAACATTAACTTATTATTCTTAAAAAAAGTGTAAATCATTATAAAGACTTCTCTTTGTACCCGTTGATGAAAACAGTGTGGATACCTTTGTTTTGTGTTGACTGAGTGCCCTGCTCCTGTAGCTCTGCACTGAGTGACTCTGGACGGTCCAGGTCATTGTCCATGGCCCCTAGCAGGTTGGCATATTCTGCATCGTCAGGACACAGACCTCTGTGAGGTAATGAGGACCCAGATAAACTTTGGCTCTGGAGGTCCAATGGCTTACTGCGAGCTTTCCGATTAGTTAGCTGACATGCAGCCACAGAGCCGTCTTGGCCTGAGGTCATACTTCCTTTGATGAGCTGGGAGGAAGTTGCTTGCATAGACGTGCGGCTAAAGCCAATCCGGGATCTCTTGTCTTGGCTGTCGGACTCTGAGAAGGTTCTGCTGTTGCTCTGTCGGCCTCCACCCCGCACTGTTCCATTGCTGGAAGCATATAATCCTCTGGAGTTCTGAGCTGATTCACTGTAATCGTTCAACCTGTATGCGGACAGAAATCTGTTAAATAACTTGAACTGTACATTCTGCATCTACTCTTTGGATTTGGGATAAAAGACTAGACACAATGCGTGATCAAGGTCATGTATGCGTCATAAAGCTACACAATGTTAAGAGGAGAAATCTCTGGAGGCGGGCTTATAAAGTCTTGATCAGTTTGTATGTTACACTTACTTTGAATCACTGTGAATTTGCACAATGTCCCTGAGATTAAATGGTCTCCCGGTTTCCAAGGAGGAGTTGGATTCCACAGACACACGTCTCTTAAAAGGCTCCCATATGCTTTTAGCCTCCACATAGGCTGTAGCGATCACCAACAGAAACATGGAACTGGAAAAGACAAAACCACTGACTGAAAATTCACTTCATGAATTATAACACTATTACTTCTATGATTTAAGGGACACATTTTGAGCATGTAAACATTTTGACTGCATTTCCACTACCGAACCTTTTCAAAAGAATGAGGAACCTTTGGAGGAACTCATTTGTTTCCAGTGCAGTCACCATAGTCTGAATTTAGTTCCAGAGATTTCATTTTACCTCCCAGAAAGTCCCTGCTTGAAAGGTTACACTTTGTAATAGTTCAATAGCACTGGCAGTGGAGCACTTGTGATGGATTAGCATTTTTTAGCTTTTTATTTCAGCCACTGTTCTAAAAAGCTGTAGTTGGGTAGACAGTTTTCAGCATGCTTCAACATGTTACTAGATTGTTAAAAAGTTAAGCATGAAAGATGGACTGATCACAAAGCCCAGGTTGTGCACACATACACAAAATAGATTCTTGTATATTCTCTCACCAAATAGCATGTTAATTCATTTTTCCCACATGCCAACATAGTCTTTTGCCTATCCTTTCGGCCATCTAGCCTGGGCCCTGGTTCTGCTGAAGGTTTTTGTCTTCTGTTAAAGGAAGTATGTCCTCACTCTGTTGCCCTAGGATTGCTCTCAGAGGTTCTGTTGGGTTTGGCCACATTGCACCCCCCCCCCCCCGACAATTGTTAACCTCAACACTAGACCGTGCATGAGTCAAAGAGTAATATAATATGTGTGCAGACAGCTCTGAAAGGAGGCTGAGGTGTGGATACCTCTGTAC
The DNA here is from genome assembly GCA_029823295.1 of Pseudamia nigra. Taxonomy (NCBI): domain Eukaryota; kingdom Metazoa; phylum Chordata; class Actinopteri; order Kurtiformes; family Apogonidae; genus Pseudamia; species Pseudamia nigra. The sequence continues at coordinate 7,854 of JAQQAE010010186.1, forward strand.
GTAGCAGATAACGTCACAATACCACACATGCAACGTTACTGACTTTGTGGCTTATGTTTCGAGTTGTTTGTGGTCACATACAGACTGGAATTCTCTGTTATGTTATGCTGCAATTTTCCATTTAATTGTGGTCCCCTCATATGAAGGCAGCAGGAAGAGTTTAGATATACATCAGGTCCACATGCTCTTACTTGTGCGTGAACAACCATGCCACGCCATAGCCAACATCTTCCAACCACGTCAGGGCCAGGGAAGCATGTCATGCTTCAGCGTGACTTGGGTGTACTAACATTGCTCAAATGGTCAACACTTTTGGTGTGATGCCTCAATTTCTGGGGTTCGAGCTTCAGGACTAGAAGACTGTTATTTTACAGATTTAATTTTTGGTATTTTGCCTTTATTGACAGATACAGTGTAGGAAAGATGGGAGGAGAGAGTTGGGTGGGGGGAGGAGGGGTGACATACTGCAGGGGGCGGCAGGTTGGACTCAACCCTGTCTGCTGCAATTAGGTCTGAGCCATGTTATCTCCTCAGAAACACATCTCAAATTTGTTCCTAATGCTAATACAGTACAGATCAAAATTTTCACTCTCACCTCATAATAATAGACACAATAACATAGAGCTCCAGCTCCCAGGTCGGTCTGGGCAGGGCCTCTGCACACGCAGCTAACATGTGGTAGGGCAAAGAGGCATTCAGGACAAATACAAACTCAGAGCCCCCACATGTGACCAATTTCAGCTCCCGGATCACTCGCGATGAGGTGAAGTCGGGTGTAAACCTGCAACAAGAGGAGGGAAATTAATTTTAATTTAAAATGATCTGGACCACAAAGTAGGGGCCCTATTTATAGACAGAAGGTGTTATGTGGTGGCAAAGGCAGAGGTGCACTGCAACATCTCTACTGTGATCTAAACAAGACCTGTAGTCTTATATGTACCCATTAAGTCTTATAAAGTCAGTTATTCTCCATGAACCATGAAGTTAGATCATTATCAGAGACACTGTTTGAACCCAGACTCTTATTAGCTGTGAGAACTGGAGAAGTTGTTTCAATTGCTTGTGTCACTTAAAATCACACAAATATTCCAAATACTGGTTACATATAAATGCATTTTGCCTTAAATAGCAACAGGAAATGTTGAGTCTGTCTGAGCAGCACAGCACATTAAATAGCACAAAACAGAAATGGAACAAAACAGGGCTTTGTACCAACATATGACCATAATATTTCAAAAAATGTTAGATTTTAAGGCCTGCACTTAATATAATGAATAAGTCTGGCTCAAATAAAGGCCCATTATCTGATGCAGCTGAAGCTAAATAGAGGCCTCTGTCAGTATATGAGGAATCACCTGCAACCTACAGTACATCAGCAGTATGTAATACCTTCATTGACAGAGTAGCTCAGTTGAGTGAATAACTGCAGGTAATGTCAATGTAGTATGATTAATTTCACTCAATTTGAATATTTTGTCTTGTTTGAAAAAGAAACTAACAATGCCAATCATTTGAGAGGCTCTGGTTGGTTTAAGTCATTTTCACTTTTTCAAAACAATAAACTACTAACTCACCGTTTTGATTTTATGCAACTAAATGTAGTGCCCAGATTGAGATTTCTCACATTGGCAAAGGGTACGCTAATGTATCTATAATGTACAATGTATAAATTGTGTATTTTTGATGTACAAGCTGGCTCTAAGTTTTAATTTTGTGCTGCTTTTTCCTGAGTTAAAATGTTACATGTGATCCAATGGTCCTTGTAAAGCACTCAAATATGCAGAAAATTGTGACAATTATAAAAGACAACTGTTAAAATGACACAATGTTTCACAGGAAGTTTGCAGCCCACACATTTAACTCCTCTGTTAAGAAAAAGGAGGAACCTGAAGGAACTGAATGTAGCATGAGATTGTTGGAAATGTGTGAGCTTGTTCCCATAGAAGACCACTGGTTCTTATAGAGAATTTACACCGCTGACTCAACAGTGTCATCATTTCAACCTTAACTGATAAAGAGAAAGGAGCAGGGGAAAAGGCTGCAGCCAGACAAACAGAATGACAGAGAGCCAATTCATCCTCTTACTGAGAGCTTACTCTGCCAGAGACGCTGAAGTATTAATAGAGTTTGTGGGGGAGGGAGGAAGGGAAAGCACAGAGACATGCACGGACTAAAGTTCTCTGACATGTTACTTTGATGAAGTCTTCAAACAGCAGGGGGCAAATAAACAGATAAGAAAAAAAACACACGTTTGCTTACAGTATGATGAGGTCTTTTGAAGCATTTGGCTTGAGTGCAAATTCTTGACAGTTGAGAACTTTAAATCCATATCCTTCGCAGGCCTGGCCGTTGATTTCTGCTGATCGAATGGTGATTGGGAGGAGGCCTGTGTTTTCCACCCTGAATGTTCTTTTGAGAGTGAAATTTGGCTCTCTGATTTTTGTCTCTGGAAAAAAAGACAAATAGAATAAATTCATTTATAGATTCTATTATTAAGGAGCAGGCTGGATGTTTTTCTCTGTTTTTAACAGGTCCGTGAGTAGATTCACAAGCACATACTGTACTGTTGAAATATGTTTCAAGATATAACAGAAACAATGTTTCAGACTAGCCAACTTAGGCTTCAAGTTTTACAATATATCAATATTCTTTCTACAGGTTTAACAAATTACATCTAGGACATTTTAATACCAAAATCAATCTAATGGAAGATTTTCATACCAAAGGGCAAGCAATATGAACAAGACCTATTTGGCAGGGTTTTGATGGAGGCTTTTTCATTGACTTTGTGTTTTTCTGAATTCCCATGTCACTTTAACACTTTTCAACTCAAGAGTTCCTCATCTGATGGTTTTCAGGTTGAGTTTTCTTGCACAAGATGTAGAGGCTTCACTTTATTCTGAACAGGCTTCAACTAAATAATAAATGAGCTGCACTCAAGCAAGGTTTCGATGAGGTGCCATCTAGCCCTATTAGATGAAAAGTAAAACAAGCATTTTGAACTTACTACCTACTTTCAGAATGAGAGACAACATGACATCAAGCCACACATTCCAACCAGGTTGCAGTTTCCTTTTGAGCTTATTGCTTCTACACTGCCTGGCCAAAAAAAAAAGCTACCACCAAAAAAAAAGGTCACACACCCTAGTACAGTATTTTGTTGGTCCGCCTTTAGCTTTGATTACAGCACACATTTGCTGTGGCATTGTTTCAATAAGCTTCTGCAATGTCACAAGATTTGTTTCCATCCAGTGTTGCATTCATTTTTCACCAAGATCTTGCACTGATGATGGTAGAGTCTGACTGCTGCACAAAGCCTTCTCCAGCACATCCCAAAGATTCTCAATGGGGATAAGGTCTGGACTCTGTGGTGGCCAATCCATGTGTGAAAATTATGTCTCATGCTGCCTAGCAAATTGAAGCCTTTTTTTCTGGTTAGCCTCACTGATTAGTGGTTTTCTTGAGGCTACACAGCTGTTCAGTCCCAATCCCTTAAAATGAAGCCAGGCTTAGATGTTTTTCTTCGCAAGATAAGGCTTTTGTCTTTTGTTACAGTATCAACAAAAAACCGCATATAAAAGGTAACGAAATTCAACTTAAACAAAAATACAATCACAGAACAATTCAATAATCAAATTAGGTTTAATTGTGTTTGAGACCAAAAGCTCAGATTATTGAATTTAAGAAATTTTAAAAAGGTAAAATGTGCAACATGTCTGCATTAAAATGTGTTAAAAAACCCACTGGGCCTATGTTTTATACTATGCTGACTATGTGTTATATAAATAAAATCTATATCATAAACCTACTTACTTAAATTAAATCGAATGTTTCCAATGACAGTACAATTGAGAGAAATCCATATTTTTGTTCAATTTGACAGGCTGCTGCATTTGGTCAGTTACGCCATGTCCACGTTACTAACATCAATACTTATTTCACTACATTTCAAAGATGATGCGAGTCTTTGCCATTACACCTGCCTTACTATGTGAACATGATTTCTGCTCAAGTCATGTCAGCTGAATTTTCATGAGCAATGGCAGTGAAACTAAACTGCTTGATACTGCTCTACTTATGGTCAAAAAACTTAGAAATTACTGTTTTAACTCTAGCAGCAGAAATGACATACTGTGTATTTGGGACTTTTTCAGGACCTGTCAAAACTGTGATCATTAATATTTCATGATGATGCTGAATATTTACCGGTAGTGCCTCCATTGGCAGCAAAATAACAAATGTTTCATTTTACTAAAGTGTGTTAATGAGAGTGGATTTGGGATTCAGAAACACAGACTCACTCTCTGTGCAGTCTCTCAGCAGGGCCTCTGTCATCTTAAATCTCAGCGAGCTGCTATGTCCCGGAGCTTTCCCAGCAACTTTCAGGCTTTCCGTTGTACCCCGACCATGGAGTACGATTGTATCGATCACAGTCAGGTTATTCCTAAAACAGATTTTCTGTTAGGGTTATTTACAGATGGTGGATTTACAGATAGGTAGTGTGTAGGATTTAGTGAACCTAGTGGTGAAGTTGCAGATTGCAAAATACTCAGTACCCTAACATCGTATCCATCATAGTGGGTTTGGAAGAACTTACAGTAGCTGCGAAAATTGCAAGGTCCTTGCAAGAGACGGGGTTTGGATGGTCTGTTCTAAGCTACTGTAGAAACACAGTGTACTGAGTGGGAGAAGATTCCCTCCCTCTGTATATGTGTGGCTTATTGTAAGGTAACAAACACAATGATTCTTATTCTCAAGTGATTATACAATGATGAAAATGTACACTACGGAAAAATCTCAAGAACATCGAACATGCCCCAAAGTGCAATCACTAAAACCATCATACACTATCTGAAGTGCTGCAAATTGGCACAAATTCATTCTTCACAAGGCACACCTGTGATTTGAAAACTCATGAGCTGGTGTTTTGGTTTACTACATAATTCCATGTGTTCTGTTAAAGTTACTAAAGGATGTCTTCAGTATTACTTTACAAAGTTGAAAGTAATAAAAGTAAAGAAAAAATACAGTACTGAAGAAGGTGTGTCCAGACTTTTGACTAACAGTGTAACTGTGCACATCATATTCCTTTACTGCAAACTTACAAACTGCACCTTTAAAACAGCTTTCCTAACACATTACCTGATGATAAGGAGAGAGGAAACACTGTGGTTGTTGATAGGAGTGAACCTGACGCTGAATGATTTGACTTCTCCGGGCAGCAGGAGGAGGTTGAACACAAAGGGTCTGGTTGACCCCTCTACAAACACTGCACTGCTCTTCATTACAGATGTCTGACAAACAAACAAGGGGCCTGTTAGAGGCAAACAACTTCCACATGCTGCCTCGCTGATAGACAACAGGACTGTGTCCGCAATGCAATTAGTCTGCCAAACAACTCATTTGCAGAATTCCTATAAAACTGTGAATTCAGCCATTGCTCTTGTAATACTTACCTGATTTCTGTGAACCTGGAACTCTAACGTGTTTGTGTCAATGTTGATATTGGACAAATTTCCTGTTGGCAACCTGAAAAAAATGAGAGAATATTTAGGATAATTGAGCTACAATAGGCAAGATTCTAAAGTCAAAAAATGTACCAAGACACCGTCTGCTTACAGATTTTTAAAGTCTAAATTTAACATGATTACTGTAGTATAAGGACAACACCACATACAGTTGAGTACAAAAGTTTACTTTCTGTCTCATTGTATGTTGCTGTGTTGGAACTGTGAGACAGAAAAGGCTGCAATTCAGTGACCAAAAGTTCAAAGGCATCACAAAATGCTACTTTCTGCTTCAAATCTTTGACTGTAACTATAGTGGATGTGCAAGTGGCAAGACAGTGTGGTTACATCCACTGACAGCATACCAGCATACTAATTACTAGACAGGAAAAAGACTAAGCATGTCCTGATATACATTACATCAAATGCAGTATACCAAAAACATCTGGATGACCTGGTACATCTGGTGACATACTACAGTGAGGACACAAACCTGCTTTGCTCACTAGTTCAACTCACAAGCCTATGCGTGATGGCAGTAATAGGTCCAAAGTTAAGTGGACAATGATATAGTGAAAAATTATGACCCACTTAAGCGAAAGCTAAAACATGTGTGAAATACACTGCCTGACCAAAAAAAAAGTCACCACCTGGATTTAACTAAGCAATTACAGTAAGAGCATTTCCACATGTACAATGCGAAGAGAACTCAAGGGATTAGGACTGAACAGCTGTGTAGCCTCAAGAAAACCACTAATCAGTGAAGCTAACCGGAAAATAAAGGCTTCAATTTGCTAGGGAGCATAAAGATTGGACTCTGGAGCAATGGAAGAAGGTCATGTGGTCTGATGAGTCC
>JAQQAE010010187.1:0-14216 GCA_029823295.1 Pseudamia nigra
AAATGAATATCGGCTCCAAATATCGGTTATCGGCCTCCTTAGCTACTAACAATCAGCATCGGCCCTGAAAAAACTCATATTGGTCGATCACTAGTACTTACACTTCTACTTCAGTCATTATTATAATGTAACAATATTTTTACTGTTTCAGTTCAGCCACTACTTACAGTCCAAGTGTCTTGGCAACATGCAGCCTCTGACAAGTAGCAAAGCCATTTGGTAATATGCTCCCATGTGCACCGCAGACAAACTGCTGGCATGTATGTGAAGCCATTAGTAACTGAAGTGTGATGATTCAGGTCGACGAGGACAAGACCCTACCGATGTAGCACAAGCGAACGCCGAACTGGACCCTTCCCCTGCTGAAGACTAACTATCAAGAATGCAACAAAAGACGACTACAGGACAGGGAGACTAGTCAAGCAGAAACACAGCCGTTGCCATCTATTTCCCCAAATAAAATCACATTTGAGCATGTGTATGTGAGGCTTTGTGAAACAGAGGGAGGATGCTGTATGTTGGAGAGCTCGGTGTGAGTATGCGTGACTAAGGGAGTGAGTGAAAATGTTACATAGTACATTAAGCCTGTTACCTAAGGCTTGCCATTCTGCCAGCTCTCTTCCTCCTGCTCATCCTTCTCTTACCTCAAAAAACACTCAAAAGGAAAATGGAGAAGACAGGAAAACAGGACACACGAGTCAAAACAGTGGCACCTTTAACCAATCATACTCATCTTACTGAGGGCTTGTCAATGTCTGCATTTTTTTCCTTGACTAGGTCATACCAGGGCAGTGACCAAATGTCCTTTTTTGAGTCATCACACACAAATATGTATTGATACTAATATACAATTGCATTTTTTGTATTGCTGTATGTCAGTGGACTTCTGAAACATGAACACAAGGGAAGGATTTGAATATCCATTTAAATGGCAGACTGCTAGCAAATAGGTATACTGATGCAGACGAAACATCAGACAGTCAATCAGGAAACTAATAGTAATTGTCACAATACGATAAGATATGGATTCTGCTTGCATATATCATAAAAAAACTGTCATGATTCAGTTTTATTTAGTATGCAGACTGAGCCATTAAAGAGCCATTTTATGTTTCAGATATTTAAATTAAAAACAGCTACTGACAAAAAGTATCAAAGAGCTTCTTTTGTTTACTGTAAAATGTCATATTTGTCACCTTTACGCAGGCTGTTTCTTCAGTAAACATTAAGGGCCCTGATTAACTTTACATTATGAGCATAACCATGCATATCTGTGTTTTCTTCACTTGGATTTACATGATGCTGTTGTATGCTGTGCTAAGTGGCTTAAAGACACTCAGCTCTTACATTGGAGGATCCTGCAGAAACTTTAAAAAATAATCACAGTTACTCAAAACAATACATTCTAACAATAAGTTTTGTTTTTGTTATGATAGTGCTTAGGAGAAATCTAAATTTGGCCACTATGAAAAAGCAAACAGAGTTCAGTCTTCATCATATCTATGCACTATGGCTGGGCAATATTTTTGGAATACCGCGATATATAACAATATATATTTTTGTGAGTAAAATTTTCGTAGCTGAAACCATACAAAGAACTATTTTTAGAATATTTATCACCGTATAGGTTAAAGTGCGCAAGTGAAAAACACAGACTACAGCATGTGAAAAGTGCTTTGGTAACCCTGCAATGAGCAGGCTATAGGTTAAAACTCTAATTCAGATAAAGCAAAGTTTAACCTCGTAAACCCTTTAGTCCCCAGACTGGGGGCCTCTGGGTAACTCTGCAACAAAAAAAATTCATAAAACACTCTACTAATCATGTAAAAATACAGTCATATTGTACATCAGAATAAACAGGATCTGTGGTCTTAAAGTGCATGTGAAAGTTTAAATGTAGCTTAAAATAAGCTAGTATGACATGCTAATTGAACTAGACAAACATTGACTTGCCTTTGATCTGTGCTGTTTGAACAAATGAGTTAACACCAAACTACTATTAGAGAGAGAGTGAGACAGAGACAGTGAAATTGTGCATCTGTAGGAGTATTTTGATGTTGGTGATATTGTCATTTTTATGTCATGCTCAGAATCAGCAGTGGTTCATCTGATATACAGTACTGTAGCTTAACACACCACAGCATGAGGGTGTCATCAGTTTGCACCTCTTTAGGTCTCCGCCAGTTTTTTCATGTTTCCCCAACGCTGATTGCATATCCCTTATGTTTGGCTGGCTGATCCATCTTTTCCGAAAATCAACCATCTCCACATAACCGAATTATTCCCAAGTGGGGAGTGAATATTTTTGGTACTGTCATTGACATTGGAAACTTTTGAAAGCCATGTTAATGGGCAGAAACAGGACTTTTAAAACAAGTATACCTTAAAAACAGAAATTCAGATTGATGTTTTAACTTTGCATCACTGAGAGTGGCTTGTTCAACAAATCTATATACCGATATTGGTGGATCATTACACTCCTGGAGACTAAAAGAATATAAATTTTTTTGTTAATCTATTTATGAAGTCTAATACGAAAAAGGGCTGCCAAGTAATTTTTTAACAAGTATCCAAACCACACAATCATATGACAAGCTGCTAGATGACATATTATGCTACTCAATAAAATGTAAATATAAAGCAGACAACGATCCAACATCAACTCTTTCAAACATCACAAGTAGAAAACAACATATTGTCTTGTTGACGTCACTGCACAGACTGCCAGTGGAGACAAAGTCAGTTATTTTGCCCAATGTCAGCTGACCTCTGTTCATTACCCTCTGGCTCGCTATGCTAACATATACTATGTTTTAATAAGGGAAAAATAGTAACACCATTCTCGCTTTTCTGTTTTTGCTGCTAAACACAACGAGCATAAAAGAGTGAGCCACAACCAGGGTTTGAATCCAAGAAATTCACAAAAGTTTAAAAGTTTAGAGTTACATGATTTGATTGGTTAACTGACATACGAACAACCACAGAACTATAATTTTGGTCATTTATTATGTAATAATTCCAAAATATTGTACAACACTGACTAACTGAAAATCTTGTTTCCTGGTTGGAAGATCACCACAAGGAAAAGTTCATACTGACAGACATAACAGACAACATGCATTTAAAAAAATGTTAAAAACATTAATAAAGTTAATTCAGAGACTTCAAGTCCTGGTTATAAAAGCATCAGTCTGTGTTCTGACTGCCTCCACAGGAACATCTGCTTAAGAGTATCAGAGCTCCTGCAATGACTTCCACTTTACTACCTGACCTTTGTTTAGAAGTGTTCAACTTTCATTATTACAACATTCTAGTTTAGTACCATCTCAGCCATTAGTGGTGAGACGGTCTCTATGATGTACATAAGCTGATGGCACCCATTTAATAAGAATCAATTCAACTGTGATGGTATTTATGAGCACTGGGAAAACAAAGAATCAGCCTGTTGAATATTTATGCTTTTACAAGGTAAAGGATGCATAGAAAGGGAATACCCCTTTTGCCTTCTAAACTGGAAATAGACATATCCCACTTACTCTTCTGTGTAACTGCATGACAGGGTATCATCCAGCTCCATCTAAAACCTGAGAAAGTTGTTGGGCTCTTTTTGACTAGCGAGCATTTTTACTTGGATCGTTATAAAACCCAGGCTACATAACAAGGTTCCAAAGCAATTTCATTTAATGACTGATCATCAAATCCATATTCATAACATCCACAGGGTCATAAAAATGCACTCTTATACTTCTGATATTCATGAGCAACTGAGATTGCTGAAACCCCTGTGCTAGTTGAGGAATTCATGTGCTGACTGATCTGTCAATGACCACCATCAACAGGAACAACAAAGTAGACCCCTTTCATTCTGTGAATCTTCATTCTGTGACTCCATGCCGTCATTTTAGCCTTTGCCTATGTTACACCTCCGTGTCTCATCCAAAGACATACACTGGAACACACAGACAAGCCTCACTAACAAGAATAAAGTTCTATATCCAATTCACCCATCTTTCATTCTCATGTCCTGAAGCATTTTATACTACATCTAAGTAAACAGTAGAAGGTGCTCTCTATATTGGGAGACGCTGAAACCAACTAGGGATGGGCATTTTAAGTGATTTTTGAGGTGATTGTTATTATTGTCAGTTTTATTATTATTTTTCCTTTTCATGTGCACCTGACATTATATACGGGGATGTGACGTGTAGAATGTGTTGGCCTCAGCGGAATCAGTCAGCATTTGTGGTTGCAGGCCTGGTTATTCAGACAGATATATTTGTTTTTCCTTTTGTCTTTTTCTCATGAAAATATTGGATTATACCGGGGGGACACCGGACTTCACGCAAGTTACTATCAGCTTTCCAAACAGGACATGTGGTGAGGTTGTAGAGTTTTTTTTTCCGTTTTCATCATAGTGCAGCATCTCATACTGCTCCATGTTTGGTGAAGATTTTGTGTACACATCGGGATCTAAATAGCTCAACTCTTGGACTTTTGGCGACTCTTTCCAGGATAACAGGATTGTGTGGTTGTTTTACAACTGATACTGTTGTTTGTGGTGGTGCCACCTGTTTTATGTTTCATGTTGATTCAATTAATAACACAATATTATAGCTTCAAAAACTCAGGATAGCTACGAGTTGATTTCATTAATCTGGATATTTATGGTCTATTTTGGTGTTGTAAAAAATTGAGTTTGTTGTTCCTTAGCGGGATAAATCATTTAATTATACTCTGTTTTAACTGCACTCACTTCTGCCTGTGTTCTTTTAGGAGCATAATAACTTTACTTATTGTTACATTGTTACAAATTTACTCAAAAATGAATTTGTTGTTTTCTTTTGAACAAACTTACTTGCACATCGACTATGTGCACCGTCAACAACAAAACAACACAGCTAAGCTAATGTCCTTCAAGAAAGCACTTCTTTAGCGTTTTGAGAAAATGCATTTAACTTACCAAAACAAGTTTATTTTGGTCTTGCAAGCCACTAAAAAACAACATGGAAAACAGCTCCATGATCCAAAACAATTTAATGACCTGCCTCTGCCTGTGTGTATGTCAACAAAGACATACAGGTACAGCACACTCAGCTGCAATGACGCACCTTAATTTGTGCCATTACAATTAATGACTCTTGATCAGGTTCAAAAGTTTTATTACATGACCAGTATGTAACCTAGAGCTCCAACCTCTGAGACCTATCATAAGGGATGTTCAATTTGGAACATAATCTGATTAATGCTTGTCGTTCAACCACACTGCAAGTACAGTCCTTAAACGCTACAGGAAATCAAAGCTTGCTGCAGAATTTTATGCTGCTGTTGTCATATATACAAGCTAAGCCTTTCATCTTCACCTTGATACATGTGACCAAAACCTGTAAGACATGAGTTATACAATTCTCTAACAATGGCTCAACGTTTACATACTCAACCTAAAAAAATGAAATTGGTATGTCATTCAATGTTCAATAAGTTTAAAAGATCTAAATTAATAGGGTACACAACAGTATTTATGGCCAAAACAATTGTAATGCATCTGATAATAAAAACTATAGTTTTTAAAATGTCATTAGCTGGTAATGCATGCTTGTAATCTCTCTATGACCCAGTACTATCAAATGACTGCTTTATGCAAAGTCATACATTTAAACCATATGGTGGCAGTTTTGGAACCACTAATGGCATCACATTTTTGCTTTGTCTCCCATAAGCATCACCATTGTGTCATCTAAAAATGACGATTTCAAACAAACACCGAACAATAAACAGAGCTGTGACAATCACTTGAATTTCTCTACAAAGACGCGAGAAACTTTCTCGAAAAGACGACGCAAAGTTGGTCATTCTTATGAGCTGTTCAAACCGTACTCTGTCAAGACGGCTACAATGACAGGATAGACTTCATGCCTGCAAAATGCTTTAATTCCATCAGTTTTCATTGGTAACGTGATGTACAGTTTCACATCGAATAATCCAGACATAGACATCATCACCTATTCACTTTGCGAGTTCGTTAGTAATTCAAAGTTATATGATAAAGTCCCTCGAACTTCTAACTAACGCACTGTTGCTGCTTCTATTTAGTATAAAACATATATGCACCTAGTCTAATGGTACATTAGCCAGTAAGCTAACCTAGCTACAAGAGTCGGAACGCTCACTGTCTCTTCATCTTCGTCAATACCCTTCCTCTCTGTCCTCTGCGCTTTGCCACACATTAACCTCGGGCCTTTCCAGCTTTCCTTGGTAAGTATTCCGAGCTAATAAAAGTAATTTATAGAGTCAGAGACTGTTACACTGCAGTAAATGCGTTTGTATTGTGTAGTTAGATGTGATGCCTCGTATCGAACGGACCCCCCCTCCCCAACACCAAGGAGCGGTGACACCAAAGCGTTCTGGCCGTTCTGTCTCCGGAGCCTGAAGGCCCCAGCGTTATTCTGTGTACTTGGTCTAAAAGACTGGAAATAAAACAATGACAACTTGTAATTGTTCACCTCTGACGCTCGGGCAATAATCGTCTTACCTTCGCTTTGGTAATGATGTGTGTAGCTAGTTTAACAACCGCGAAATTTCCCTTGCCGATGGTCCGCTCGATTTCGTAGTGGCCCACACGGGCTGGGGGGGGCCTGGTGGCCGAAGTGTGGCCAGGATTGGTGATGCACCCAGTGGCCGTGCTGGTGCGACTGGAGTGGCTAATCCCGGAGGATGGCTGGGCCCGGTTCTGTGGGCCCATGCCTGCGTGGGTCGGTCGGGCAGAGTGCGTAATCCCGGCCGCAGCAGACCCAGCAGCACCTCCGCTTGACACGGCCGCCATCTTCTCGCCTCTCTGCGGGAACAACAAGCAGGCTTGCGCAGCGCGCGTCTCAGGCACGCCCCCGCCCTGCGTCATTTTACGTGAAACGCTCCTCCGCAGCGCCCTCTCTAGGTTGTAACCATGGTAACGATCAGCGTAACAAATGACTTCATCCACTGAAACGTATTGTTGTTGCCTGGACGACTAAGAAGTGCGCATTCTGGCTCCCATGATTCAGTGATTCCTTGCAAACTGACTATTGTAGTATGCATGATCAGACTGCTTCATATTTTAAAGGTATACTATCCTTGAAATGAACAAAGTTAAGGAAAATACAAATTTTCAAATCAGATCTGTCGTGACAACCAAATATGCACATGAAATTGAACGTTCAAACAGAGCAGAGTAGCGCATCTACTTTTATGTGCATGAAGACACCATCCGACCATAGATTCATCTACGGTCGAAACAGGACACACGAGACTCTCAAGTAACCCCCCCCCCCCCAACCCCGACACACACACACACACCACTTGTTCCTCATTCTATTCTATTCTATTCTATTCTTCTATTCTGGCCTTCAGACAAGGTTGTAAATAGCGCCACTCCATGGTCCGGTGAAATCCCTGCATCCTGTTACCGTAATATAATGCCTTATATTTACCACAATAATACATTTCAGGTACCACTACAGTCAGAACAAAAGGGATGTTTACATTTTAAATAAAAAAATTGTTGATGACATGATTGTTTTAATGGATTTTGTTTAGTTAAGAACAACGGTGCCAGTGTACTACAAAGATTCAGATCATTTTAAAAGCAAGCAGTCATAATGTGTCTCTTTTTCCAGTATATATTGTACGTAATACAGGACACATAAATTAACATTTAAACTGCTGTAATATACACTATGGTATCAAATATTATATTTTCAAATAGTAAAGTTGTGAAAGCTGTGGTGGAAAGTAAATAGGACTTTGTTATACTATACTCAAGTATTATACTAGCTGAGAAATTATGCCTTTGTACCTAATTTTTACCTACGCCAAGGAGGTTATGTTTACTAATAACTGAAAAAGTCATGAACGGATTTTGATCAAATTTTCAGGATATGTTGGAAATGGTATATGGACCAATCCACCATCTGGATCCAGGAATTTTTGAAGGATTCTTTATCATTGTGAGATAGGGCCAATTTAAGCATTTTTGCATGTAACTCCACAATAAATACCAAGGGTCAATGCAAAAAAAAAAAAAAACCCATAAATTCACAACAGGTTCCACAATATCGCATAGATTTATTCAGATCCTGGCAATATTCCAGATGCTGTGATCCAAAACGGGTCAATTTAGTTGTCACTGTGAGGTAACAAACAAAGGTAAGACATGCTATTAATACCAAACTGAAGCTGAGACTCAGTAGATCCAAACAGATTTGATGTGTCTTCAATAGTTATGGAGATAAACCCAGGAAAAAATCACTAGAATGTAAATATAAATTTTTGTGAATAACTCTTGAACTAATAATGATACAAATGTGATTCCAAATGCAATGTGTATGTTTTCATGGTGAAGGAATCCAGTAATGTAGATAAAATAGACGTAGGCCTACTACTGTTGAGTGTAAATCATTACAGTATGAGGGAAAATGAGCTGCTTGGTGACTGCTCTCTGACTACTTTCTAGTTTTATATATGTAATTATACATCTAATCTGACACATCTCAGAAGAAAAAAAATACATTTACTCCAAAATGTTTACTTGGCAGATATAAGACAGAATTTCTATGATGCTCCTTTACATATAAAACAAGATTACATCAGCTGGTCACAACACCCAAATTCAACTCACCTTATTTTTCATTATTTTAGCTTATGTGTAGTTTGTTTTATTTTATATTTTCAAATGTTGCAGATCTGACTTTGAGGGATGGTTGTATAGTTACAAGTGAAGTAAATTGACCAGCAAAAGATAAAGTATGTCGTGTTCATTTCGTTTGCAGATCACTACATTTTTAAAAAAAATTAGCATTGTACCAAGTATTTGTTACTTAGAGTTCTATGATGACCTTAGATGATGCACTGGTTTACCAGTTATTTTACAGCAACATGACTACTTCGGCCACTTCTCATGCTGATATTCACATACTTTTACTTGAGGGCTTTTGACGCAGAATTTTTCAATTGTATTCAACTGTATTTTTTTTTATCTCGCATTAAATTGTAGTAAGGGATGTGAATATTTCTTCAACACTTACAATAGTAGTCGTTTGCATCATGAACAGAAAAATGGCTCTGCAAAAATCAGAAAAAACGAGTGGCGTGGTGACGTCATGACGTCGCCGTCTTTGTTTACGGTCTGAGCGTGGAGGGGGCGCTAAAGGCACATATTCGTTTTTCCGTAAACACCGAACGATCTGGGAATGTTTGACACATGGAGTTGCTCCGCGAATGTAGGCCATGACAACCGTCGACAAAGTACGGACTTGAAAAAGTACTTTGTATCGCTTTTTTTCCACGGACCTGCCTGGGTTACTAAAACTAAAAACATGGAGTTACCGTGCCTGTGTCCTCTCGTAGGATGCTAACGTTGGCACTGTTAGCATCCTGCAAGCCCTTTTTGTTATAGAGGAACAGGAATTGAGAAACGTTATCATCTTGTTGTTCCGGCATTTGCGAAACGCTTTCACTGGACAACTTCGTGGTAGCCTCTGATGTCGGGAGTAACTTCTCGGTTTATTAAAACACATCTTTAGTTAGCTTGTAGCGTTGAGTTAGCAGCTGCTGTTATTGTTGGTCAAAGGTGGCACGGTCATGCTAGCCAGACTGATATCAAAGTAATTCTTGTTGGATGGGGTGGAGTTTTCATTAGAACTGCCGAACAGGCTACAGTCACGTCAGATATCAGTCGCCGGTTTAAGGAGACGTTGCTGGAGAAAATGGTATTAAGGAGTTGCTGGAAATCTCGACATAAAAGCAGTGCAGAAGCTGCTCACAGTTGGCTGCGGCCAGTGTTGACTCTCATGCTGTGGTTACTTGTGACTCACTATGCTTGTGCTATTGTGGTCGGGGACACGAAAAACGTGGTCCAGAAAGATGCAGAGTTTGATGTCACCTACAATGACACAGTTACAAGTGAAAACCAGACCATCTATGCTTTCAATCACACCGTCTCCAGGAATAAGGTAAATGACTGTCTTATAGCCCAGGGTAATGATGATGTATAAGTACTGTATATCATATAATAATTCTTCGTATCTTGTTTACAGACAGAAGGAGTTCGTGTCTATGTGGATGTGTTGTCACAGGGCTCGGAAAGTCCCATCCTGTTCGTGGTACGACAGAAACAAGCTGTGCTGTCTTTTCAAGTCCCTCTGATTCTGAGAGGCCTGTGAGTAGACCTGCTATCCTGTCCAAATCACTACAAACAAACTCAACTAGATTATTTTGCCCCCTTTGGTCCAGATAATTATCTATGCTTCTGCCAGTCCAACACTGTGTATCTCTAGCTTCTGTGATGTGTTGTGCTGCGTAACAGTACTGTATAGTATTTGGAGTATATTTGGATGTTATTTGGTGTGGTAAATTATATTTCACGATTTTTTTATTCTATATACTGTACATAGGTGAATGTCTGTGAGTCATTGTCAGATTTGCTGAAAATGAATGTTGAGTGTCTGTGGTGCTTGTACCAGTCGTAGATTGTTTTTATACTAGTTTATAATGAATGCATTCACATGCATCAGACATAAAGTACAATAATCCAAAGTCCTCAGTGGCAGTGTCAGACTGTTGTTGCTTTTTATTCTGACAATAGACTAGGTGTGATATTTTTGCTGCACATAGTGAGTTATACATCACTTAAAAACCTTGTTCGTGAAGAAATGTAGGAATAGAGTTCTGGTTGTTGTAGAAACGTAGTTGATAAAATAGACAGATAATTTAGTTTTATAAAATCTCTCCTAATTTGAGTTGAAGAGGTTTGCCAGTTTTTCAGTCTTTATTCTTTTTTTTAATTTCAAAAGAATGTTAATGTTGGTTTGGTGTATTTTATGGTGGCTAAATCCACAGCTGTGGATTTTGTGCATGTCTGATACCTGATTAATCCTGTGGAATTTCATAACAGGTTAGAAGTTCAGACATACTGTAGTAGCCACTGGTCATCAGCCCACCTGTGATGTGATCAGTGTCTCTGTAGTTGCATAACACCAATTTTTTTGCTTATGCCATCTTTTAGCCTGGAATATTTTAAGAGATCAGTAGTGAACATTGGACTTTCACTTCCTCAGCTGTGATTGTGCATTGCAAAACAGCATAGCTTATTGTAACTGAGGTCTCAAAGTCATCAGGAAGTTACATTGTGTCTCTTTCCTCTCTTACATGCTTTCCTCAGAACTTTTTAAAGTTAAAATATACTGTAAATCTAAAATGTTCCTAAAATTCTGGTACATTGCCTCCCCTCCCCAGATATGGAGGACCAGATATTTATGTTTGCTTATTTATTCATACAGTACATTTGAATTATTTATCACTTGTTTTTAAGTGTCGACCCATTCAATGCAAGACCAAAAGCAATACTTCAGACATAAATCAAACTGAAACCTGATAGGAACTTCAGCTGTACTGTTTCATTTTCTTGTTGTCAACCTCTTTCTCTTTGTGACTCACTTTCTCTCTAGATATCAGAGGAAATACCCTTACAATCATGTAGGCCGAACATTGTGTCAACCACCAACTCGGGCTTTATCTGAAACCCAGTACTTCTTTGTGGACGTGTCAACTTTATCTAGTCAGGGTACAAACTACCAGCTCAGGGTCAGCCGTGTTGAAAGCTTCACCCTACAGTGAGTTACATATACTACCAACACTGCCCTAATCATCGACCTAACATGTTTACTCGTAAGAGTATTGCCTTGTGTGTCTGATGCACTGTTCTCTTTATGATTACAGGACAGACAAGAAATTCAGCTTTACTGCTTCTCCATCTCAGCCTCAGGTATACAAGCTTGATACAATAGGTCTTTGTGTGTTTATACATTAAAGCATTAAGCAATAATTCACATTAAGAATGTTAACTAGACAAGGTGTATTGTGGACAGAAAATACAGATGATGAGAAGTGAGGGAAACATGAGCATGTTGAAACTGGAAATTTCTTCCTTTTTGAATTTTTTTTTTTTACACAATTCAGAATGAAGACATATGTTTCCCCTTTTTGAAGTTGTGTCTTCAGATACAGATTTAAACTCAGTGCTATGTATATTCTCTGAGTATGGTCTTTCATGTTTTTGCATGATTAAAAATACCAAGTATCCATAGCTGGGGAAGCGCTTTACCTGAGAGTTGTTGTTGCAACATACAGTGACTATAATTAGCACAGTACATTGAGATCTTTGATATAAATCTCAACATGTTCTTTATTCAATTTCTGTTGATCATTTAAGTTCAGTTCAAATTCAAAGAACTTTTA
This sequence comes from Pseudamia nigra, assembly GCA_029823295.1. NCBI lineage: Eukaryota > Metazoa > Chordata > Actinopteri > Kurtiformes > Apogonidae > Pseudamia > Pseudamia nigra. The sequence continues at coordinate 12,268 of JAQQAE010010187.1, forward strand.
AATAAAGTTCAGTGTGACAAGCTCAGAATAAAGAAAAACTCAACTCAGAATCAGAATGTGTTTATTGTCATTGTCAAATGTTTCCATTTACAACAAAATTACATTTTCTCCCACTGAGGGGGAGGGGGCTAGAGCGAGCGTGTGCGCTGCCCCTTCAGCAGTTGGGGTGTGTGTATGTGTGTGTGTGTGTGTGTGTGGGGGGTAGTATACAATAGGAAAGAGAGTTAAAAAAAACACAGTTCCCAGAATTAGGCTCCACAGGAAGCAAAATTATGGTCACAGAAAAAAAAACCTCATATGCGCAGTTAGTAAACAAGTTATGCACATTAACAAAACAAAGTTCCAGAGAGTCATTGGTTCGTGTTGTGACGTGAGATAATGTCAACATGGATGCATATGTGGTATCAGCCCTGATAAGGAAGTTGGCACTCTCTCCCCTCATATGTCCAGATCTAAAAGTCTCATGGCGCTTGAACATGGTGACACAGGTCTATAGAGACCACTGAGCTTCCAAATCAGAGTGTGTAGTGATAAGCGGGGGAAGGGTGAAAAGTGGAGCTTCATTCTCTAAACAGTGTCTCTTCCAAGGGGGGTTGTCGCGCTCAGGCCTCTCCACACCGGTCGAGGGAGTTGAAAAACAAAAGATAAGACAGTCACACTTTCAGAGGCAGAAAAGAATTGAATCTCCTCAGTTACTCCAGTTTTATATTTTTTGGTACCAGACCTCAAAAACCATCCTATGAAGAGACCCCAGCACTTCCGTGTTGTACAGTAACCCACTCTTTGATTTAACTCAGAAATTGTCCCTGTTGTGCTGCCAGTTCTCTTCCCAACTGCTTGATTTGGAGACAAAGCTTTGCTGGGCTTTGAACAGCTCTCTGGCTTTTTAATCGATAACCAGGAAAACACCCAAACCAATCAGCAGAAATCCTGTTGTCATGGTTCCAAATAGATAAGTGTCCATCACACCCTCAGTGGACAGCGTCTCAAAAAGACATAAGTCCCCATATGTTCATGGATCCTCACATGTCCAGCAGCCACTGTCCCCACAGGACCCTCGGGTTCCCCTCGACCCGTCTTCCTGTCCGAACAGCGTGTCAATTGCATTGAGGTCCAGCTGCTCAATTCCATGTTGCTTTTGGGCTTAGGGAGAGACTCTGACAGGGCATAAAGCAAACACACAAACAAGACACAGCAAGCAGGGAAAGCTGGGACAGGAGCAAGATAGAAATGCATCCGCACTCTCTGAAAGCCGGAAGAGAAAATTAAGAAATATAATATAGGACCCATTTAAAGATGTAGGACTTGATGGTTTTTTTGGGGTTTTTCAGCCATTGACAAGAAACTATTCTATAATTACCTTTTTGAGCATAATGGAAATCAAGTGGTCTGAGAAGTAATGAAATAATACTTCTGTGGATTTTGTTTTCAAGCTGTAGAAATTCTAACTAGTGACACAAATGTTAGCCCGTGATAGGTGTTTTCAGGCACAATGTGGTTAAATAATTGATTGCCAGCTGTAATTACATATTGTTGATGAGAGATGACGACTGCTACTTTACTCTGTGGATCATGGCAGAAACTTGGAAATGTGGCTTCTGATTTCTCACAGCAGGAGCACCTTAATCTATACTTAGTCAAGGGTCAGATGGAAGCAGATGATTTGCCATGGCAACTCTTAAAGGCAACAGCCAAAAGTAGAGAATTTGATTTGACTACAAGGGCAGAGCTGCAGAAGGAATATGCATTATAAAATTCTGACATCCTTCCTCTGATTTCAACTCCTGCAGCTTTAATTAGCTAAAATGATTGTGAATTTGAAAAAAAGAGTTGAGAACGAAGTACCGTAATTTCCGCACTATAAGGCGCACCTAAATGCCTTCAATTTTGTCCAAATATGACAGTGCGCCTTATAATCCGGTGCGCCTTATATATGGACTAATATTGGT
>JAQQAE010010188.1:0-14216 GCA_029823295.1 Pseudamia nigra
GTTCATCGCAGGGCTGACACATAGAGACAGACAACCATTCACACTCACATTCATACCTATGGACAATTTAGAGTGACTAATTCACCTAACCCCCTAGTGCATGTTTTTGGTTGTGGGAGGAAGCTGGAGTACTGTACCTGGAGAGACATGTCTGTATGCAAACTTTTTGTGTGAAGTTTGCATGCAGACATGGGGAGAACATGCAAACTTCACACAAAAAGGCCCCGCCAAACCAAAATTAATATAATTACCCCTTCAACAGGCATCGTGGCCACACAGTTAACCTTTTTGTGTGATCAAATTACTCATGTAAAACCTCTGCAAAACCCATTTTGGTAAAAATGGACAAAAATAATCAAGAAAACTAATTAAAAAATTAACTAAATAATCAAGAAAATTGGTACAAATGAAAAGAATATTCACCAAAGTGAACATAAATGAAGGAAATCATCAAAATAATGCACCAAAATGAGCAAAACAATCAAGAAGATGAACAAAATGAGAAACTACACAAGTAAATGCACAAAAGTGAACCAAGTAACCAGAAAAACGAGGATAAACAAAATATTCAAAGAAATGCATAAAATAGAACAAAATAATGAAGAAAGTGAACAAAAATTATCCAAAAAAACAATGAAAGAAAAATATGCAACAAATTAAGTCAAGAAATGTGGCAAATTATCAAGAAAAATAAACAAAATAAACAGGTGCATGAAATGAAACAAGCGACAAGATGGACTTAAAATGAGTAAAGTGATTGATTTTAACTTATTTTGTTCATTTTCATGGACTGTCCATCAAAATAAACAAAAATAAATCCAAATGAACAAAATCTTCTTCAAATCTTCAAAGATAATTAAATTAACCTGACAATGACCAGAACCAGGGCTTTTAGAGTTAAAAAATATATCATTTAGTTTTTTACTAGGAGGACAAATGCACAATTTACAAATATTGAGGGAGACTTATTCCCTCATCCCTCAAATCTACGCCTACACATAGCATGTCCGTATAGTGCATGTGTACATGCCCATAAGCGAAAAATCAAGTAACAGATTGATTAATTGATTCTGGTGCACATTCGTCCAAGTCCATAAAGGCATTAAAATGATGATAAACAATGACAAATTACTAGAAAACAGCAGAAGGTAATGGTATTTTGTACCACTTCATTTCCCCTGCTGTTTGATTGTCAAGATAAATATTCATACACATTTTAAAATAGTTCATCTATACTGTAAGTAAAATGTAAACTCTCTACAATGCGCTTTTCTTCTTCCACAGACAAAAGAGTTTTTATATTTTTAGACGGGTTCAAGCTGAAGGGAAAGCAGCATGTTTGCATTTTCTGTTTCTTTTACCAGAAGCACTTAGTGTGCTTTCTAGGACACAAGGGGACTGTGTTTCAGAAGAAAATCTGTTGGGGAGGGGTTTCAAGCAGCAGGAAACAAGAAAACATGCACAATCCTGCTATTTTACTGACAAATGTTGAATCTTATAAATAATTAATATTACTTATGGTAAAATATTATCTGCTATTCTTTATATGGATATTACTTACATCCATCTACATCACAGGTTCCCAAGGCCAGTTTGAGAAATAAGCTCTAGATTGTTGAGGCTATTCCAGCAGTGAGTCATCAGTGTTATGTTTAGTCCATCCCTGACTTCGTCCACTCCAATTAACCAGAGCTTTATTATTCCCCGCAGACAGACTGTCTCACTTGCAGCCACATCAATGGATATAAGATAATTACAAATCACAGTTTCTCACCCCAACTCCCTGCGTGCCGTATTCCTGTCATGTATTAAGATGCAACTGTCGACTGACATCATTCCGCATGGCAGCTTAATGGATGGGAATAAACTTAAAGATTATATATGTAGAAAAGAGAGGGAGAGCCTGCTATATGTGCTGAAAAATGCAGAGGAATGTGTCAGCGTTGTCAGGTACAGTACGTACACCGCACATGATGAGGCTTGTTAGCAGTATTTGTATTTGACTCCCCTGCTGAGCATCATTGCTCAAGTGGAAACACAAAAACGTGCCTTTTCTGCAGCATTGGCAGTAGAGCTGGAAAATACAGTACCAGGCAAAAGTTTGGGTACACCTCCTCATAGACTGGCTTTCCTTTATTTTATCAATTTCAACATTGTACATTAATACTGAAGACATCCACACTGTAAAAGAACATGCATACCTTTATGTAGTAAAAAGCAACAAGTGAAACAACTCAGAACATGTTTTGTATATGTTAAATTGTCCAAAGCAGCCACATTCATGGCATTCTCAGACTCAGAAGGCAGACACCTGGAATAGCTTTCAAATCACAGGTGAGTCCATTTGTGCCAGTTTTTTTTTTTTTTTTGACTTCTTAACCCTCAAAGACCTAAATGACCATGCACTGCACAGTTAAAAAGCTTTTATATTTGTTGTTATTCATTTGCAAAATCTATAACAAATTCATCCTTTTCAACAATGTACATGATAAACTGGCACATCAGTTATTCAACTTTATGATACTAAAGGCTAGAATATGTTTGAAAAGCAAAATAAATATGGGAGAGACATCCCAGAAACTCTCCTACCTAACGTATGAATTTAACAGTTATTATCTTTTAGAAAATCAGTTGTCTTGTGCAGAGGAAGGGTGGGAACACAGTCAGTAGCCGTATTAGTGCTACTACAACTATTGTACAAATCCATATTATGGCAAGAAACAGTTAAGGGACAAGATGCTCCATCATTACTTTAAGAAATGAAAGTCAATCTGAAAAATCGCAAGAACTTTGAATCTGTCTTTTCTCCTTAGCGAGTGTTTAACTGGGTGGGGTTTTTTTGTCATAATATGGATTTGTACAGTAGTTGTAGTAGCACGAAGATGACAACACTATTCATATGCACAGGAAAAGTGATGGGCCAATCCCAAACAATGGGTTGGGACCCACAGGTGGGTTGTGGGAGACTATATTTGGGTTGCAAAACAAATTGGCTTTTTGTGCAAGAACTTTGTTTTTGTTATTCAACATTTGTTTTTCTTTCTTTTTCATGACTTCTTTGGCCTACATCTCTTCAAAATGGGTAATTTACCTGCTCTACATCATAATGTAAGCCTTGTAATATTATAAAACAGCAGATAAAATGGTCAAGAACATTTGATTTATGCACAAAATCTGGGCCTCCAGAAAAAAAGTTTGGGAATCTCTGGTCTAAAGCACATTAATAAGGCAAGAAAGGGCATAAATTAGCTCAGGTATGATCTGAAAAATGTTCCAGATGACTAAGTTGTGAATATGATGAGAGAATACCATCAAGCTTTCACCAAAGCTAAGTGTGGATGCTTTGGACAATCTAAAATATAAAACATATTCTGGGTTGTTTAACACTTTGGCTTGGTTCGTAACTCCATGCATGTTCTTTGACAGTTTCAATGTCTTCACAATCTTGAAAATGATAATAATAATAAAAAAAAAAAAAAACACTGAAGGAGAAGTTGTGTCCAAACATTTGACTGCTAGCATATGTTTAAACAAAGAGAAACTGCAGCATTGTTATTTTTTTGTTTTTTGTTGCTCAGTATCATCATTATTTAATTTATTATGATGAATTATAGATAGTACAAGTGCACAGGTTTCGCTGTAGGAAATAAGTGTCGTTTCCAGGAGTTTTACTGTATCTGCGGGCTGTTAAAAATAACTGTGTACTTTAGTCATGACGTGAAAAGTCATTAGTATGTCGACTTAATTCCGTGACATTTGCAAAGGGGCTGTTAGATGGCCCACAAATTGAACGTCTATTGCATTAGCACCTAACCTAATATCTCCTTGGTTTGCAGGTGGGACTGTGAGGCACAGTAGAACTAACGAGTGCCATTGTTTCATGCTCACATTGTGCTTGGTGAGACTGGAAATGTTGGTTGCTATTGCCTGAAGCCAGTCCAAGCAGTCCTCCGCTGTGGGAAACTGGATAACTCCACTGCAAACGCCGTCCACAGCTATGACCTGGAACGCATTTTTCCTAGAAGATTTGAGAGAAAAACAAAAGATCAGGAGGCCAGGATAAAGCAATTTTGAGCCCATTAACAGCGAGATATTGTACACATGAAGCATTTTCAAAGCACAAAATCTCTCTTTGAATTTCAAGGCTGCTGAATGACTGAGAGGCAACTTTCAGAGACTAAAAAATTGCAACTTTTTGGTGGGAGTCAAGGTGATATTATCATAAGTCATTACCACATTTCATTTCATATCTTCTGAGCGAAAGCTTTTATTTCCACCGGGACTGAAATACGAAATGATACTCTGAAAACCACTGCTTTTAAAGTGGAGAACAGAACCTAATTGATGCAAACTGAGAAGAATAATATACATTGTATGTGTTTTGTTTTTGTTTTTTTGCATTAACAAAGAACGCAAGTGCAGTTTTCCTTTCCATCACCAACATAATAACAAAGCATTGCATTGTATGACACTGCTTTCCTCTGCAGATGGAGTTTGTTTGTTTGTTTGTGTGCTTGTTGGAATATTTTAGAGCTTCTTTTGTATGCAAACGTATGTGAAACATCAACTATTCAATGTGTCTGTCTGATGGTAAACTCACTGCACTGCATAAATAGCTGCAGCACAAAATAAAAAGGGTGTTTTGCTGATAAAATCCTAGAGTGATGTCCATATTAAACTGCAGAATCAAAGATGCTTTAGCTGTCAGACTTGAAATCCTCGATTATTAAAAAGCTCTAAACACTATCAGCCCGTTCATCTTTATAAAGGCACCAAAAACCCCGCAACTGAGACACGCTCAACTAACCCTTCAAGATAAAGTCCCTCATCTCACCTGCAGACGTCAGAGCCGGGGATGTACTGTGACAGGCGCGAGTGGAGAAGTGGAATAAGGCGCAGGTCCACCCATCTCTTCTCCCAGCGTAGCCCCGGGGACGTGGGCCAAGACGAACAGGACAGCGTGTCCTGTAGAAGTGTAGAGGAACACAATTTAGAAGAGCTCTCCCACCTTGCACATTTCAAACAGCTCACATGTCAGGAGTCTGAGTCCTGAAGCTGCTGCTGCTGCTGCTGGACGAACTGCAGAAGAAGCCAAGTCGCCCTCATTGAAAAAAACTTCCCTCTTATCTGCTATTGTTGACAGTTCCATGGAAACAACTTTTTGGTGCTGATGTTGTTGCATAGCTACAGAAGGACAGTTGTACACAGTCAAAAGTCTGGGCACACCTTCTCCTTAAGCATTTTTTCTGTTTTATTATTATTTTCAATATTGTATACTGTATAAGGTACTCAAGACATCCAAATTGTGAAATGGGTATAGAATTATGAAGTAAACAAAAAAGGATTCAACAACCCAGAACATGATGTATATTTTAGATTGTCCACAGTAGCCACATTTAGCTTTGAAGACAGCTGGTTTTCAAATCACATGTTTGTCAAGAGTTAATTTGTGTCATTTCTTGCCTTCTTAATTAGTTGTAGATCACCAGACATCTTGTACAGAGGAAGGATGGATACAGAGTCAATAGCCCTGTTTGTGCTAATACAACTAGTACACAAATCTATATTATGGCAAGAAACACTCAGTTAAGTAAAGTAAACTCATCCTCTGAACAGGACAACTGATTGTCTAAATGATATTAAGAAGGCATGAAATGACACAAATTAACTCTTGACAAGACACACTTGTGGTTTATAAACCATTACAAGTGACTACCTGGTGAAACTGATGAGAGAATGCAAAGCTAAAGGTGGCTACTTTGTGGCTACAAAATATAAAATATGCTTTGGGCAGAAATAAAGAAAAAAACACTGAAGGACAAAGTGTATTCAAATTTTGACTGGTGGTGTACATAGTGTTGTAATCAAAATCATGCAAATCAATACCAGGATGTGTCAAAACCGACACAAGACCAAGACTGAGTCGAGCCCGATAGCAGACTATGTAACAGATTGATGTGGTTGAAGGGGCTTGATGTTCCCTCTTGGCAGTGACGAGGCAAAGACCCCGTCCACACCTCGCATTAGCCTCCATCTTGAACTATCTAGATACAAATGTCCAGCTGTAATTGCATCTGTTTTTGTCGCTGCTTTACAGGCATATTTTACCTGGTCAGTTCGGATGTGATCTGACTTTTGTTGTTTGATATGGAAATAAACAAGCACATTTCCAGCCTTAAATGTAGTGCACATGTTCACCTCAAGTTGGAAAAAAAAACCCCAGCTTTGTATTGTCGAGCTTTTCCTGTGATTGCACGGGTTTCCTCAGGGTGCTCATGTTTCCCCTACCATCTGTACACAAACGCTGGGTTGACTAGTGTTCACTGCATGCTCATCAGTGCCCCTGACCAAGCTAGTGATTAACATCTAGCGCTCACATTATTAGGATCAATTCTTGCCTCGTCAAGAATTAATTTGTGCCATTTCATGTGCTGATGCTGAAACACCTACAATGGCAGCCTACTGCTCCTAATATCATAGGATGCGTTAAATACAGAAACTGACTTTTCCAGCAGGGAACAATAAAGTGATGATGACAATAATGATTCTTCTACAGCATATCATCTGCTTCCATCTGACCCTGTCCTCTGCATCTTTTTCTCTCACACCAACAAGCTGCATGTCACCACATCTATAAATCTCCTCTTTGCCTCCTGCCTGGCAGCTCCATCTTTGGCATCCTCCTCCTGGTATAACCCCTATCCCTCCTCCTCACACGTCTAAACCATCTAGCCTCTCTAATTGATATTAATTCATATTCATATTATTATTATTATTATTAGAAAGATGACCAGGCACTTTTAAGGTGGAGTGTTTTATGTTTATTGCTAATTGCAGGATACAGCATGAATCAGTACACCATAAATATTGATATGACAACTTTGGCAGGTCTATTTGTTGTACTGGCTCTCCTCATGACATATGCTGTGGCGATGACTGAATCTTCAAGCACCTTTATAAGTTTCTCCTTAATTTTAGGTATTGTAGATGTTAAAAAATGACTTTAGACAGTAGTGAACACACGCATATGAAGAACTAATACATCTTTGTGAGCTTTCTGACACTTCTGAATATCTTTAAGTAAGCCAGCACAGAATTGTTGTGCTTGAGCGATCCCGTTAGCTGAGTAGACTGTCTTTACTGCCTACCAGACCCAGACTGTGGACCACAGAATGTGGACAAATGTGCCTCAGACCACCTCCAAATAAATCATTTCTGATCAGAGAGGAATGCACCCTGGTTTTGTTCAGACCTTGGATTAGCTAAAATGGATGTTAATGCAAAGCCTGAACAGAACCAAAATGAGGCAGCCTGTGGAAATCGCAATCAGGAATCATCCCAAACGAGAAATGTTTTGGAGATATTTTTCTAACCACTGATAGGGTCAATCCCACCACTGTCGCTTGCTATAAAAATGTACAAATTCTCTCTGTTCAAGATCGAGACAAGCATGATTACACGATATTTTACTATATGTTTCTTTTATGATGAAAATATGTACTTCTACTCAGTTCCACTTGGTCTTTTTCACGCTGACTTTGTTTTTCTTTCAAATGACAAAGAACAGATTATTTCTTATTATGCGCTGCAACACAAAACAGTGGACATTAACGAAGAATAAATGAACCACAATAATCAAATAAATTACCAAAAGTGAATAAAAATAAATGACAAAATGAGCACAAATTAATCAAGCATATTAACATAAATGAACATAGAAACTGAAAAAAAATCAATATAATAAGCTTTAACTTGAGTATAAATGAACAAAGTAATGAAGTACATTATGAAATGTTAACAAAATAAACCACAAAATTGAACATAATTCAACAAAATAAGCAATAAAAAGGCAAAAATGAGTCAAATAAGCAACAAAATGCACACAAATGAACAAAATATATGGCAAAAAGAGGCAAAAAATGACCAACATAATCAAGTAATTCAAGAAACAATAATGAAATATAAAACACATTACGTACCAGTGAACACAAATGAACATAGTGATCAAGAACATTAACAAAAACAAACACAGAAACTCAAAAAATGAATACAATTATTTGCAGTTTGTGCAAATATGAACAAAATAACATAGTACATTATCGAACACACAACCAACAAAACTGAACAAAAATAAACAAAATAAGCAACAAAACCCACAGGAAGCAAGTCTTATTTTCCTGTTTTTTGACAGCAACATGCATTTTATATTGTTTTGAGCTGTAGTATAAACAACCTGTTTAATATATAAGGCTAGAATAACTGTTACAGTGTGAAGATACTCAGACACAGATACATTTTTTTATTCCTTTAATTGCAACTTCTTGATCATTTTGCTCATTTTGTTTATTTTTCCTCTTAGTGTGTATATTTTTGTTCATTTCTCTTTATTTTTGCATCTAATTTGCATCATGTTAGTGACCTGTTTGTTCATTTCACCTATTATTTTGTTCATTTATCTTCTGGTTTTGTTCACTTTTATTCATTTCTCTTTCTACGTTGTACCTTTTGCTTCTCATGTTGCTCCTTTTTCCAGACCATTTTGTTCATTTTAAGTCAAAATACTCACTGTCTTATTGCATTTGGCTTTACCCTTTGCCTTTTTTTTAATTACTACAAATGTAAGGTCACCTTATTTCTGTCAGTTTACATTTGCAGGGCAGTGTAGTGCACACCATGCCTGAAAAGGTTAAATTCAATTGCTTTTTTTAATTCAACCTTATTTTCTCCTACTCATTGATGAGGAGCAAAACGTATCTGGGAAGAAGTACATTTGTTCATCACAAAAGTAACTGAAGTACATGTAAAAGAGTAAATGTAAATGTACTTGAGTACTAGCCACCGCTGTCTCTGTCTAAGATCACAAGAACACACAAATTCAACCGACAAATAACATCCAAAGAGGTGTTCTGGGTCCAAAAAAGTACATGTACTGGACTGTGTATTTGAAAAGCCATGTTTGTACATCGTAGGGTGAGAGTGAGTGTTGACCTAGAGGAGTAAATAAGAAGCAATGAGCTCATACCGTGTTGTTCGGATGGTAGTTCAAGTGCAGGCCACTGTCACACAGAGGAGATGATGTCCCGCTGCTCTGGTCACTGGGAATACCTGGATGTACAGCAGGAACGCACAGAAAACCAAATAAATCCTCCACGCTCACAGCAACACCTCCATGTGTTTCGCCGCTTCCAACTGCCGTGAGTCAGAGTTGTCGACTAAATTGTATTATGTTATTCCTCTCCGGTAGAGTCTTCTCCCTGGTGCCAATTTGTATTCAGCTTTCCTCTTGGACGGCCAGTCAACCTGGCCTACATATTCATATAAAAGGATTTTGTCAAGGCTTTCATGTCTGATGAGTGGCTTACGCTTCCCTCTGCAAGAACAGCGATCAACTGCCCCAGCATGAGTAATATCAGTTCCTTATGATTAGTCTTTTGTAAATGTTAAAATGAGTTATTTTCCTGTTTCTTTCTTTTTTTTTTAAAAAAGGATTTATTTCAAAAGGATATGGCAGGTGAATGGAAATATTTTCATTAAAGTGGATCTTTAGTTTACAGTTGCCATGACAACCGAAAAAAGAAGAACCACAAGTCGACATAGTTAATTGCTTGTTCTCTATCAGGGGGTCTACAGGTAGCAGATGATTACATGTAATGGGTTTTAAGACATTTTGTGCTCATGTTTTTATAAATGTATGACTTTTCTGGACAGGTAATCCCTAATGTTTCCCACTTTTAATTGGAAACAAACCCACATGTACCGTATTTAAATATTGTAAATGTGAAATATGATGTGTTGTATAAAAGTGAGAGCATTAAATCAAGTAATTAGTAAAATACACAAAAATTAACAAAATGAAACAAAATAATTTTAAAAAGACTTAAATATTCCACAGTTGAAAAATTAGCAAAATTACTTTATAAGATGAACAAAATAATGAAAAAACAACAACAAAATGAACATGAAAATAAAAATAATCAAGACAATGGACACAATCATTTATAGATTTATCTAAATGTGAACAAAATTACACCCCAAATGACCAATAACCAAGAAAACAAACAAAAACATCACAACTGAACCAAGTGACAAGAAAATGAGGAAATCAATTGATAAATTAACAAAAATATTGACCCAAAAAATGCAAAAACCCAACAAAATGCAAAGAAATTACCAAAACAATTCACAATTTGAACAAAACGTGAAATAAAAAAAATCAAGAAAATAAACAAACAACCAAGAAACAATAGTCAAAATGAACAAAATAATCCATCAATACACCAAAAAATGAGCAAAAATTAATTGAAAATGAATCAAGAAAATGCACAAAATTTTTAAAAATGATCAAAAAAATGGACAATATATGAAGTTATTGCAAAATGAAAATTATCTCTGAAAATGAACAGGAACAATAACACAATAATTGGCCAAATGCACAAAAATCCAGAAAACATGAGCAAAATATTCCACAAAATAAAAAAATGAACAAAACGATCAAGAAAAGGAACAAAATGAACAAAACTGAATAAATCAAGAAAATACAAAGAACAAATTCTTCCCACAAAATGAAGAAATGAACAAAATAATTCATATATTTACTGTAAAAAGGAAATTATCCCTCAAAATGAGCAAAAACGATGATGCAATGAGCAGTAAAATGCACAAAAATGACTGCAAAACATTTTTGTGCAAAATAAACAAAAAGGAACAAAATTAGCAGAAAAAGGAACAAAATGAAGAAATACTGGATAAAATAACAAAATGCACAAAAATGAATAAAAATTATCAAAAAATATTCATTAATTTACTGTATAATGAACAAAATTATCCCTCAAAATCAGGGGTCTCAAACTCACGCCATGGACTCCAACCAGTCTCAAACAACCAGATTTTACTGATTAGCTCCTCTCCCCAATTGCTCATCAGTGAAATCACCTGCTTGGTGACTGGTTGCATAGAAAACCTGCAGGGCCTCGGCCCTCCATGGCATGAGTTTGAGACCCCTGCTGAAAATGAACAAAAACTGAACATATACAATCAACAAAATGTGCCAAAATGAACAAAAATAATCAATAAAATTAACAAAGTAATCCACAAATTCAGCAGCAAAGGAACAAAACATTTCACAAAATAATCGTTAATAAAATGAACAAAAATGAACAAAATAATCTTGAAATTGAATAGAAAATGAACAAAATCATCCACAAAATGAACACCTTTTTATTTCCCAATAGATGCCGAGATGCACAGTCAGCAGACACACATGAGGTGTACTATTTGTAGTCTGTTTAATGTTTTATATTTGCACACTTTTAGGATGTTTTCTTACATGTGCAGTCCTCACACAGGGGCAGCTTCAAAAAGGCCGGCGTCTTCTTCAAAAACGACACGGTGAGAGTCACTTCTTCACCTGCATTTCTCAAAACCTGAACCTGGAAAGCAAAAATCACAAGGATAACAGTTTACAAAAGCTACGGAGGTTTTTCTGCACAGTTTTGTCCATTGTGAGACACAGCGTGCCAGCATCTCACACAGAATGGAGCTGATAAGAGATTTACAGGAGCACACGAATATTATTGCAGTTACATTTAAAGAGAGATGAAACAGAAATATGGTTCAATGTGGTACAGTGTCAAACAAAGAAGATCCAAATCACAGCGAGACAAGATAAGATGCTAAAAGAGCTGTTGTACTGTAGGAAAATATGAGATATGAGCTGACAGCTTACCACTTCCTCATGGCGATAGCTTCTAACGTTTATTCCATTTATCTGGAAAACAACAGTAAGGGTTTAGCCTAAACAATACTGCTTGGCATCCTATCACCGTAGCTCTATCGCCACAATGATTAATGAGGCAGGCACAATAACTGCTATGGCATCTGCACTAAAACTGTAAACAGGCACATCCACAGCTGCCATGAATCCTGAAAGTCTACTCCCACTTTATAAATGTTTCCTTTGCATCGCACGCGCTGACTCAGATATCACTGCTGAAATATGTGTAACAAATCAAATACTTTGCATGTGACATTTACCTATAGTCTACGAAGCAGGTCTGTGGGTATGTTCAATATGAATTATTAAAGACGTGTGTTGTTTTGTAGAATAGGACACTATGTATAATGTGATGTGTGGCATTTTACCTGAAGGATTCCATCTCCAATGAAAAGTAAACCAGAGAGTTCAGCTGGAAACAGAACAAATGACTTTAGTGAAAACTAGTAAGAGTGCATGGGAGAGGATGCAAACCCTGCGTGCGACTCACGTCATTGGATGCGTTCAAACAAGGGCACAAGTGGTGGAAGAAGCATGAACCGCATCACCTTAAATGGGCAAAATAGACTATAGTTTGTGCTTCATTACAGACCTTTATACAGTAGACGTTATAACTCATTGTAGCATAAACTGAACAGGTATGGTTAAAGGTTCACCCTGAGAGACCTACAGAAAATGGTGGTCCATGATACAGTCAAAAATCTTTCAAATTTGCTGTAGTTTATTTGTAAAATCGTCACCAAATTCTTCTTTTTTTAACAAAGCAAGTGATGAACTGGCATTGTAACAATTCAACTTTATGATGGTGACTGCTAGAAAATCATATGGGAGAGTCAAATACCCCCAAAACTCTTTTACCTAAGTCTCTAAAGGTTAAAGGTGAGAGTGCATTTTCATTGGATGTTGGGGTTATATCAACTTTGTCACATAAAATAAAATCTATGGAAAACTGGACCTGCTCAGTGCTAAATTTACGCAAAAGGAAAAACAAGCCTTTTCAGATTTTTGTGATTTGTGACATCACAAGTTATAACCAATTACTGACAAGCAAAATGTATTCATTTTACACCCTGGCCTGAGCTACTAGAGTTGTAAATTTTACTATACTTTAATTTTGAAATTTAAAAGATCACAAGTGACAACCAATCACACTCATGCAACAACTGTCTCCGCCCCCATGAGCAAATGCCAATATTCTATTCCAGAAAGTTGTCCATGGAAATCACATTATTTGGTGCCAATCGGATTGTCTTCTGATGAACAGTGGGCAAATACGAGACTTTGTAGGAAAATAATCAGTGTGGCAGAATTACAAAGAAGCGCTTAAAAACCATAGAAAACCTAGTTTACCTTATTTTGTCATCATTCTTACAGAAGTACATAATGCATGTACATATGGGGTACAGCTGTAAATGTAAATGTTAATTTATAGGACCTTTTATTCACCATGGCAACTTTCCATTTCAGTGCAGAACTCCCACGGATTTGGTTTGTTCATTGTGGCCTCTTAGGATGACTTTCTCAGACACAGATATGAAACTGATCCCTCGCTGATGTCAATAAGAAAAACTCTGTTTCAGGTCAGAACGTCTGCTGATGAGGCCTGTGGCTAGATGTTTTTAACCAGGTGAGTCACGGCATCCCACACACAGACATACTATACAGACAACTCATTGGCCTCTTCGTCCACCAGTTGTTGCTGTGAAATGTCTGGTCTCTAATATTTACATTGCTGTTTTTATACTCAGGTTCCTCATGTATCTATCTGTCTGGAGTAAAAAAAAAGTGATGCATACATTTTAACAGTGGAAGTAGAGGTGTTTCCCAGTCATTCAGATGAGCAAAAAAAGCTGAAAACACTGTATTAGAGTTTCAGGTTTAGTACAAGCATGTGAGGCTGTTGCATCTATGGGTGCCAGAATCAATCCGACTAGTTTGACTCAGAATGTCTTCTACCCACTCACTAGCAGCACATGAATCTTGAAGTTGGTTGCCAGTTGCCAAAATCCACTTAAGAAGTAACATTTGTGATCTGATTTGCAACATTTTGTGTATAATGGCCTTCCGTAGACTGAGAGGCTGGTGTGGTCCTTCCAGTGGACAACGACCTGGGCCATGCAGTGAAACGCATGAGGAATAACGTAGAGTTATAATACAACAGTGAGCTTGAACAAGCCCTGGCTCCCATAGAGTTACATTAGACGTCCTCCTAACATATGGAGTTCAAAGTCATCACCGTCATCTCAAACATTTTATTTAGACACTCTAATGAGTGACCTCATAGATCTTTAAATTTTTGTTCCATTAACCTTGTAAACCCTAGAGTCCCCCACTCTGCAACAAAAAGCATAAAATACTGCACTAATCTACCGTAATTTCCGGACTATAAGCCGCGGCTTTTGTCACACATTTTCGACCCTGCGGCTTATACAATGATGCGGCC
>JAQQAE010010189.1:0-14216 GCA_029823295.1 Pseudamia nigra
GGGGCAAACACACTCTCGTGCGGCTCAGGCCAAATGGCCCTCGTATGTGTAGACAGCATTCAGTCCTGTGTTTTCATCACAAACAGACTTAAATCAAGAAACAAGAAAATAAAGTGACCCTCCTGTGCTACACACCGAGTACAAACTACTATTCCCTGGAGGAAGCTGCAGACTCTTAGTTGGTTAAATTTAAAAACTCTTTAGTCCCTATTTCAATAGAAATGCTAACTGGTGACACATTGTTTTATAGGTGTATGCATAGATGTTTAAATAGACATAAAACTTGCTGACAACTTCTTTTTGGAGTCGAGGTGACTCCAAATGTGACTCCAACATTACTGTTCTTTAATCTGTCAGTGAGGTGTTGTTATTATGTTGTTAGATTTGCTTGTACTTGTTCCCTGCAGTTATCTGACTATATCTTTTATATATGAGGAATGCTTCTAAATGGATGCGGCACCAAAAGCTAAATCTCCTAAACTGTGAGACGATAAAATGAGTCTTACACCTGTTTCAGCTGTGATGTTACTGACCTGTCACTTCACATCTGTGTGTTTTATAATGAGATGTTGTGCCTCATTGGACTCTGTTATACATATTACAAAATGACAGATTCATTAAAAGGAAAAAGTCACTTCCCTCGGCTCTGATTGTGCAGGAACGGCGGCGTCTTATTACTTACGCAGACATATGTTGCTGTTGAACATATGCAAGATGCGGTGACAGCCCTGCCATTCGTTCCCACTGCCTTCACATGTGCACCACTGGGACACCTCTGTGCTGCTGTTACTCACATAGTTGGGCGTCATGATGGTGCCTGGTTATATAAAGAAGATAAGTGGATATTGCAGTCACAACTTTAAAAACTTTAACGTAATATTTCCCTATGGCGAGGGATTTTCATTTTCAGCTCACACCTGTGTGAAAGATAAGATGCAGTCGACCAGCAATATTAGCTGCCCTGGGGATACAGTGTGACTGGTATTCTTCCTCTTGAAATTGATAATTGCAGGTAAACAAAATTACTTTTTTGGAAAAATATAGAGTGTGAAACAGAAGGAAATAATTTCACCTCGTGGAGCAGCTGGAAACGCATTTAAATCAAGGTTTTAAAAGTGATGCTGACTGGATCCTGAGAGCAGCACACATACATACACTGGCAGGTGGCCACTTCTGATCCATCAAAAGAATTATTTGAACAGCAAAATAAAACCTGTATAAGCCAAATATCACTGTAAGACACCCACTAATGATTTCCAAGAGCAAATCCTTTGGCTCACTTTCATCTATTGTTTCCTGAAGTCTTCCCTCTTTCAGGCTTTTGCAGTCTTTAATTCCTCTCCTCCCACTCACCTATGAGTCCGGCGTAGGCCTTCAAGCACATGGCCCTGCTCTCCCGCACACAGCCAGAGGCAGACAGAGGGGAGGGCTGGCAGTTGTGCTGGAAATCAGCAAAGCGGGATCTAA
Source organism: Pseudamia nigra (assembly GCA_029823295.1). Classification (NCBI taxonomy): domain Eukaryota; kingdom Metazoa; phylum Chordata; class Actinopteri; order Kurtiformes; family Apogonidae; genus Pseudamia; species Pseudamia nigra. The sequence continues at coordinate 1,468 of JAQQAE010010189.1, forward strand.
TGCACACGTACAGATCCATAGAAGAGAAAACAATTTTTCATGTGTCAGCAACAGGGAACAGTGCATGCAGTTTTGTTTTCATTTAGGGATTCAGCTTCAAGCCGAAACAGAAGAACCAAACAACACAAACCTGGAAGTACCATCAAGACACAAAACCAAATGTAGCTACAACAACAGTAGAACTGCATCACCTTCTGTTTTTCTAGGGAACTGTTTTCTGAGGCCAGTAAAATCAATCAAGTATGGTCCTGGGCACCAAAAGTCAAAAGTCCACCACAATACTCATAAAATACTAAAAGTAAAACCATACATTACTGTCTGCACTCCTACAGTATATTGATACACTAAGAGATAATATCACACATTGCTTGGACAGATTTCTACACTATAGAGCTATGATTTATTGATAACTCATGTTCACAGTGTAAAACAACTTTTTATACATTGTCAAAGCTGTGAAGGAAATTTATAACAGTGGATGTTTCCAGCTGAGATAAAAGACACTGTGAAGAAAGCGATGAGTGTTACTCTGCTTTTCCCACAGGCCGCAGAGGACACACATGGTCTACATGTGTTCACAACTGAAGGAACTCATGTCACATGTAATTATTGCTGCACTTTATTTTAAATCTGGTACTAATATTGCAAAGAGGATCATTTTACAATGACCAGTCTTGTGAGTTTTACAAGCTCACTAAATCAACTACATGCTATTAATGTATGAACAAGAAACAAAGTGTAGAGTCAGATTGCGTATGTTGTATTTACAGAGTATCTACAGTGACACAAATGTTCATACAGTGTATCACAAAAGAAGATTTTGGTTCAGCACTTATGTAAGTTAGAGGAAAATAGTGTTAATTTAAGGTTCACTAAAGAGAATATTTCCATTCAGTTAAATTAGGAAAGAAGGAAGTGAATAAATAATATAAATCGTGAACATGGCATTCAGTTTTAAGATTCATATTAAATCTGCGCTACTTCAAAAAAATCAACCTGCTGTCATTGGTCGAGTTTATTTTCAATGTCAGGACTATACTGTACACTATATATTACATGTGACTTTTAAGCAGAGATAGGTAGTACTCAAGTACATGTCTTTGAGTAGTTTTTCCTACAAAATGTACTTCAGAGAGTAGTTGTTTTGCAGAATACTTCTTACTCTTATTTAGTTACATTTGTTTGAAAAAAATGTATTCTACTCCTCAATGAGTAGATGTAAAACAAAATTGAAATGAAAAAAGAACAGAAGAATTAAGCAAACTATCAAAATGAATAAACAAAGCAACAAGGGGGGCAAAAATAGTATAAAAATGAAAACAACCTAAAATGAAGTAATCAAGATAATCAAGAAAGCTGAACACAGCGGTCTAGTGCATTGTAAAATTAAAGTGAAACAAAGTATAAATGAACATAAAAAGCAATAAAATAAGAAAAACGCAAGAAAGTGACAAAGTAAATTAACAAAAATAAACAATATAATAGCAATTTTAATAAAAAAACAAACAAAAAACCAACAAAACAAGCAATAATATCAGCAGAAGTGATCAAAATAATTTATTTGTTTAACAAAAATGAACAAAAATTTAAAAAGCCAGAAAACAAGTCAATTAAGTGACACTGGTTAAAAAAACAAAACAAAAAAACCAACAATAATCATGGAAATGCACAAAATGGTACAATTTAATTTTTGTGTTATTAATTATTCTATTTCTACTTGAGGCAATAGAATTATATGATAACAATACTTTTACTTGAGTACTGTTTCTGTTTACTCTACACACCTCTGCTTTTAACTGTCATTAAAGAATAGACAGTACAGTAGTTATGGATACATTCAGTGATGTACTGAAGACAACAGAGACATAGATGAGAGATTTATTATTGTCAGCTGTATTGCATTTGTTTCAGATCGTCTTGCATGTGTTGGATCGTTTGCATTTCTCCTGCTCTGTGCTGCCAGTAACATTATATTCGTCACTATTAAACAGTTAATCTCTTAATCTGGGCAACATTAACCCTTTCATGCATGATTTATTAAAAAAGGCGGAATGGCATTGTCAACCTTGTGGTACTTCCAAAAAATCTATAATCAGTTCAGCCAAGACAAATACAATCCATCATAAAAAATAATGTCAGTTTAGTGAAATACAATTAAATGTTAATTTTGCTTATTTTATTACATTTTCTTCAGATTTTGTCCACTTTTTCTTTATTTTTTTGATAGTTTTGTTCATTTTTCCTCTTTTTGCATCTAATTTGGTTCATTTTCTTGATTGGTTTGTTCATTTAAGATCCTATTTTGCTAATTTTTCTTCCAATTTTATTCACTTTTTCTCCATTTTTTAAATTGTACTTTATTAAACAACCAGTCCACAGTGAATATGGGTACCTATATATAACATAAGGCGTTTTTTTTAGTATAGTGACTTAGAAGTGCTCCAAAGGAAGCAGTGTTTCTAGAATATTTTATGAGTGTGTACAGTGAATGATGCAACCACACACTTTCCTTACCTACACAGCTCATCTCTGGAACAGTAGTTCTGCAGACTGAGACAGTTGGGTTTGCCCACTCTTTCCTCCCCTCTTACATTTTCCTCATATGAACATGAAGGGACGATGGTTTTCCTGCGGCGTTCCCCACACAGGGTGTCAGAGCAGGGACAGAACAGCAGTGCGAAGCTGTACTCCTCTGGCACGCGCTCCAGGAAGCGCCGCAAGGCTCTGTGGCATTTCTGGCGGTTACAGCTGTTGTCAGAAACTGTTGCTCTCTTGGTGCAGGCTACAACATATTCTGACCGCAGGGAGCCACATTTTTCATACAGCCCACAGTCCTGGGCCGCCTTTAGACACTGATTTTGTCCGTCCACAGAAAGAGAAGAAGCTGCAGAGAAAAATGGTGCAACAGATGTCAGGAAAATAACCATTTGTCTGCTTGGCAAAGGTTTCAGATTTTATGAGAGCAGTACCTGACATAATGGAGGCCATACGAGACATCTCAATGTTTCTCACCAGATTTAATTTAAGTTCTTCATACGGAGACACGTCGTACTCATCATACGCTGCAATAACAGAAACAGTAAGCAGTGAAACGTGTGGCTGATGTAGCCGTTCTAAAAACTTACGATTACAATTAGACTGACAGTTTGTTTATTCATTTTGGTTTACTGTGTTTATTGTTAATTTTATATTCATTTCTGGTTTCATTTGTTCACCTTTATCCATTGCAATGATTATCTTATTCTTTTTTTTCTTCACTGTTGTGGATATTTTGTTCACTTTCTCCATTGTTTTATTAACTTTAATTTACTCTGATTACTGTTTTGTTTATTTTTGGTCATTTTGGTTATTATTCTATTCATTTTACAAATATTTTGTTCATTTTCTTGATTATTTAGTTCATATTTTCCTTTTTAATTTATTTTGTTCATCTTCATCTTTATCCAGTAACCTGATTAGTTTATTATTATTTCTCTTCACTGTTGTTTATTTTATGAATATTTGTTCATTTCCTCAATTATTGTTTGTTTTCATTTATTTTGATGAGTAATTTGTCTATTATTGTTCATTTTCTTTATTATTCTATTCTTTTTGTAAACATTTGTTCATTTTCTTGATTACTAGTTTGTTTATTTGTGTTAATTTAGTTGGTTATTCTATTTATTTCACAAATATTTTGTTCAGTTTCTTGATTATTTTTTCCTTTTTTATATTTAGTGCTTACGTTCTTAGTTTTGAATTAATAACTCATGAGCCAGAAGTAAATACTTCATCAAATAAAAATGGACCTGAAGTTAAACATGTTCATAATTTGGGCTCCATTAACTCATTAAAACCGCTACTTTGTTATTCATTATTATGCATAATACTTTTTATATTTTAACAGTAGAACACATAAATATGATATGTCAGGTGGATTTTGAGTCTGGGTGGGAAGCAGATGCTACACTTCTGCTGTAAAATTCTAATAATTCAACCAACCTGCAAACCTCACAGTCCAGTAGACCCTGAGGCAGTGTTCCTCCCTTCGAGAGCCACGCTGACACTTGCAGACTTGAAGGGGTCGGTAGTGCTGCAAGGAGTTCTGGGCCTCCAGGCACTCCAAACGGGCGTCCGAGCTGAGGGGTGCCACTGCCTCCTCGGCTGCGCAGTACTCCAGCAGCCGATAGAGCCCCATGCAGGACTGATCCTGGATGCAGCCCTGCTCTGCCACCAGACAGTCTAAGGATGCAGATACTGATGTACTACCTAGAGGAAAGGGCAAGATCGTCAGTGGTTTAGTGCGCACCACTGTGAAAAGCAGCTTTGATGATTATTCCATCGAGTGTTACTCCTGTTTATATAACTGAATGAGCTGTAATTAAAACAACATTTATATTGAACAAGAACGATGAGATTGAAAGCACACAGGTGTTATGGTGCAACAAAATAGATAGACCCTTAATATCATCAACATGTAACAACACTGTAGGGCAAGGTTATGCGTATGCTTTGAACATAGAGGTGGGGGGACGGAGGCTCGCTCCCAGGCATCTCTGCATCTTCTGGGAATGTCTGAACATCAATACACTTTCTGTGTTGCTGGTGATTGAGAGTGTATCAATTTGTCCATAAGTTAATGAAGGGAACAAAAAATGAATAAAATATTTTTTGAATTGCTAAAATTAAGAAAATAATCAAGACAATGAACAAAAATAATCAAGAAAATAAGCAAAAGTGAACAACATAAGTTACAAAATGACCAAGACTGAATAAAACAATCTGGACAATTAGCAAAAATGAACAAAATATTCAAGACAATGAACACAATAATCAAGACAATGAATAAAAATGATCAAGGAAATAACAATGAAAATATTCATGTCAATAAACAAAAATGAACATAAATAAGCAAAAATGAACAAAGTAATTAGGAAAATGAACAAAAATTAACAAAAATAATCAAGAGAATGAAGAAAAAAACACGAAAATGAGCAAAATATGAACAAAACATTCAAGGTAATGAACAAAAATAAGCAAGAAATTGATTCCATTCCTTTGTTACATACTGTATTTTTTTCAAAACAGTGTCTTCCTGTTTTGAGCCTCATGCCCACTGAAGCTTTGGAAATGAAACTGCCAGCCACTTGACATTTTCTGAATTATACAGTGTTAAGATGAGTACTGTATCTCTAGAAACACAACACAAATGTTCAGAAGATTTAAAGAAACGGCATGAATCTGAGGTGCTTCCAGACATTTTAAATACAGCTTTCAGACTCTGCCTTATCACCCACACCCTTTACTTTCTTTATTCTGTGGCATATGGTTTAGATATTACACCCAGTACACTCTTCTTATTGGAGATTCCTAGTTACATGGTTCATCTTCGCCCAAGTACCTTAACAAAGATCCAGACCAGACCTGTCACAATGATGACATAATCTCAACTGATGAAGCTAATTTTGCACAATTACTATAATCATCTCCATTCATGTGTATGAAAACAGCTGAATACAACCAATATAAATCTCATATTTAATTGGTATTTCCATCCTTTTCCACCATTTTAAATAACATCATCTTACTGTGTCTTTCATCTCAGGTCTTTAACTTGCATAAGTACCTCAGCCTCTGTGTATTTAAGTTATTCACATCAACGCTGCTCCTTATGATTGTAAAATCTGTTTACAAAGCCTACAGGGAAACAGAAATACAATTTAATTTATGGGTTCCAGTGTCCAGTCTTTCATTACTTTCTGTAATGGCTTCCTGTGAGGCTGATATTAGAACAGATGCATAAAATGACAAGAAAACACTTAAATTGTTATTTGGCTGACAATGAGTCATCAACTAAGATTGCATTATAGTTTCTCACCCTCATTTTTTATTCATCGCTCCTTTTATTATCATTGTTTTCTTGATCTCTCTTTTTCCTCTCTTACTAAAATAGACATTGGTTTAATTTATCCAGTTATGTTTCTTCTTCATCACTTATAACTTTCACTAATAAATACATCTATGACATGCATTACCCTTATAAGGTGTGAAACTCCTACAGGGTGCTTGTCTTCATTAATGTTTTTATTCTGATGATGAACTGAAGCTAGCAAATATGAATATGTGGGTCATAAAAACTGAAAAAAATAATCATTAAGACGATTTTATAAAGTTACTAATAACCAATAAATACTGATAGACTTTCAAAATATACCACATAGTTAGAGTAGGGGGTAAAATTTGCTGTCAGAAGTTTGGACACCCCTGCTCTTTAGTGGACAGTCATGGCATTCTCTCATCAGACTCATGAGGTAGTCACCATGAATTTGTGCCATTTCTTTCCTTCTTAATGCGCTTTCGACCATCAGTTGTCTTGTGCACAGGAAGGGTGGGTCCTATTAGTGACATTACAACTACCGTAGAGGTCTATATTATGACAAGAAACACTCACTTAAGTAAAGAGAAAAGACGGTATACCATTAGTTTAAGAGATGAAGGTCAATCAATCCAGAAAATCTTTTTGAGTGTGTCCCCAAGTGATGAAAATAGCTCTCATGAGGACTGTCCCCTATTTTCCTAAGGTTGGTAATTCTATTAAACTTTCCTTGGGGGCTTCAGTGGCTCACCTGGTAGAGTGCACCCGCATGGCTCAGACCTAAGCACAGCGGCCCTGGTTCAAATCTGACTTTACTGTATGACACCCCCTACTCTATTCACCCATCTTCCCGTGTCTCTACCTTAAACTGTATATATTAGTGGACAATGTGAGCGTGACATCACCCATTACTTTCTAAAGTGCCGTTTAGATGCCAATCTAGTTGTCACTTCCTGGTCACCATTTTGGAGCCAAAAACAGGATGTAACCATATTTGGACAAATGGTGGCGGAGCTGACTCTGAACTCGATGTGAACAAAAGAACAATATTGCTGACATTGATATAGTCATGTAGTTTGATAAAGTTGCTGCATAATATAATTTATCTTTCCTGCAGCTCTCTCTCTCTTTCTCTCTTTTTTGCTCTCAGCACATGACAGAAAGTAGCATTTATGTGGCTATGCTAGCAGGTTTTCCAGAGCCTGTTTCCATTGATTTATCACACTAAAAAATTTTTCATCATCAACTATAACCCTCAGTAGTTGTGTGAGGTATTTTGATGCTGCTGTGAAGTCCTAATCAGACATGGCTTTACATCTTTAGGAGAAATGTGAAAGAACTGCTGCACTAACAGTGAGTTTACATAGCTTTGCACACTTAAAAATATATATTGCAATTTATATCATACTACAACACATATTGAAAAAATATATTGCAATATAATTTTTTTTCCATATTGCTCAGACCTTGTACTGTCGTAGTAGGTCCTCTGCATAAGACAAGTGGTCTAAAGCACATCAAAAATGCAGGAAATGGCTCAAATTAGTTGAAAACTGTTCCATGTGACTACTTTGTGAATCTGATGAGAAAATACCATGACTGTGCAAAGCTGTCATCACAGCTAAATGTGGCTCTTTGGACGATCGAAAATATAAAACATGCTCTGCATTAACACTTCCTACAAAATTCTATATGTGTTCTTTCACAGTTTGGATTTCTTCAATACTAATGTATAATGTTGAAAATGATAAAAATAAACATAAAAAACACTGAAGGAGAAGGTTTAGTCCAAACTTTTAACTGTTATCGTTCTCCTTATTTGTGGATCTCTTGTAGAAAAACACCCTTTGTCCTGCAGATATTGCACAGATGTTGCATAAGGGCATAAGCAAAGAAAACTTTTGCAGCGGGGTCCACTCTGGTTGCAACAAGCCTCCCACCAACCAAAACAAAAATCCAATATATTCAGCGCAGTCCATGGATGCTACATCTTATTTCTCACAAAGCCAACCAATGTTTTCTTCTGTGTTTGCTTTCTGCTGGAGCCACAGTGTCGTATTCACACAGTGACTCAACTAAGTCCACAGTGAGGACATCCTCCCCGATGTTCAGATTAAGGGACTGATGCAGGTCTTACACTGAAAAACAAAATATTGTGTGAGAAGTTGGTGTAGAATCAGCTATATATATATATATATGCACTCAGAAGTGTTCATACACTTGATAGAAATGTAACATGTTCCATATAATTACTCATGCTTCCAATAAAACTAATGTATTATTCAGTGCAATTAAAATCAGTAGCACTGATGGTAATGAGGTGTTACATGTCAGAGTGCTCTGACTGACAGAGTTTCACACAGAATGGAAGGAAACAGAAAACTACTTTTTTTTTTTAACTGACTATTGCTCTATGAGACACACAACACTGGAAGGGCTGAGTGGAAAAAATGAAAGCCTTTTCACAAAAATGCGTTTTGATGAAGCATTTCAGAAAATTAATCTTCTCAAATGTGACACATAATTGTCTGCACAAATTACACTTTATATGCAGCGATTCAAGAGTGAGAAAGAAAATTGCTTAAGTCAGCAATAAGAACACATTTTCTACTTTATCTCATTAATTTGTTATATCCTGAACCTTTTAACTGCATAAAAGGAAGACTCTGTCACATTAAAAAATATATATTGTACAACTAGTTGAAAGTTACCTAAATGTTTAGATTTACACTTAAAGTGCAGCAGTTAACAAACATGTGTAAGTCCTTTATCCTTAGTGCTTGTACTTATATTATCATATACATCAAACAAGCTTAGATTCAAACACACACACAGCATTGTGTTAGATTGAACACACTTCGATTAAGCTCCTGCTGACTGGCATCACAAAGCAAGGCTGAAATCAAATTCTGCTGCTGCATGTTTTGCAATCTCAGGCACCACATGAGGTCCACGTCTCACTTTGGCATGAGACACATCATAAACAGAGGCTACGCTTCATCGCCGCTGCAGGAAACCTGCCAAGGCTACTGCAGAGTCTCCACAGGGAGAGGGAGGGAAAATATACTAGTAACACACAGGGCAATGAGTCATATACACAGTCACCGCTCCCCAAAGTATGTACAGGTGATGATTACCTAGCCATCTATCTATGAATCATAATGTTACGATAATTATACTGCACTATCAAACCCCATGGTATTTAGGTACAATTTAAATACGCTTCATGTAATCTGCTGCCACCATTGTGAACAGTTTATTTCCTCTTCCTATGCTTATTAACAGTAATAAAGTATAGAGAAGCTCAGTAAAATTTTGTCCACTAAGCCGCTTGTAATTATTTTAATATCCTGTACAATTGTGACTACAAAGAACCATTGTGTTCACGCTGAAATGAGGCAACTGTTAGCTTCACTGTGGGAAGTATTTAAAGTAGAGACTGAGAAAGAAACCAAATGTGAAATGAATTATTGTAATATGTGAGCCATAATACACTCTATTGATTCCTCACTGGGGTGATTAATAGAATTAGTGAGGCAAAGCTGATGAAGGTTAGTGCCATAAACGACAACCCACACACCACATAATGTATACCAGCACTCACATGGAGAGAATTGGTTTGGCAAATTTCTCTTCCGTCCTTACAAATGCGTGGGATGTGTAGCAGAGCGTGCAGATTGTTGGGCAGTAATTTGACTTGAGAGGACGCCGTGGAGGCAGAGTGTGGCTCTGATGGGAAATGTGTTCGGGATCATGACAGAAGGGACTTCTTGGAAGGAAGTCACAGAAGCCTTAAGAAGGAAATGGCAGCAAGATGACAAGAAAGAGTAAAAGTGAGAAACAAGACTGTGACTGTCTCTGCTCAGCTTTGACCTCATTCTTCTGTTAAATAATAGCAGGACTGTACAGAAATAAATGTGTTTCTGCATTTCTTAGTCCTTTGTATTAAAGTAAATGATGATCTCAGCTTGAATACGGTGACAATCAAACAACGTATTAAGAGAAAGTGACAAAATTAACTGCGTGCAGACACTTATATGTGAACATGTGCTGTCTTTCTTAGTGCAGAATAGCAACTTGAACATCTATATTTGCATGCAGGCCTCATTAGTCAAACAAACAATGCAATTTAAAGGTGTCAGCTGGGGTTTTGGAAAAATTAGATGAATATTTTCTACTACTTTATCAGACTTAGAGAACACATATAAATCTATCAATTAACCAAATAATTCTTGGATGCAGTGTTAATTACAAACATATTTTTTGAAATGGCAGTATGTATGTTTTGAAGTTAAATGTGCTATTGTTGCTCTTGTGTCATAATTAGTGTCCCATTATTTGATAAAGTGGGCATGTCTCAATGGATCTTATTAGACTGACTTCATGTCACTGAGATGTCATACAGTGATGACATCTGAATATAGCATTAAAGTATTGACATTTCAGAGTTTATGTGTATAGGTAACCATATGCCTAAGATGCACAGTGAGAGAAATACTGAAAATAAACTGATTCACAAATAAAAATGAAAGCTGATGAAGTAAGCAGCAGGACAATAGAGCACACATTTTCAAAGTCAGAAGTTATAATGATGTCCCTGCCAAATGCCAGTTTTAATTTTGATTCAAGCTGCTACATTAATATATATATATTGATTAAAAAAATAAACAGACCAGGTGGCTACTTTTTTAAGCACTGGTATGTTTTTTTTTAATGACAACTAGAGGAATAAATCAATGGCTAAAAATAGGCACATGAAACCTTCCCATTCTCTGGCCTGTTCTGTGTTTGTTTACCTGTACACAGAGACATTATAAACAGCTGGTTAATGAGTGGTGATTACAACTTTAGTGGGGCTTTATCAAGTCAAGTTCCTGCTGAGCTCTGCATGCCGCACTTTCCACCTATCGGTTCATCATCATATAACTTGCAATTAACATTAAACAAATGAATGGTTTGCACATATACTGTTTCCTATCAGAACATTAGAAACAAATTTAGACGCAGCCCTCCAGCAGATGAGATGCTCTGCCTGCATAATAATACATAATTCTTACTACAGCTGTCTTCTCACTTTTGAACAGTGCAATATAAATACAACAGGGGATGATTTGTATCTGTATTCATGCTTGTGTTGTATAATGTTTTGAAGGTCTTGTCTGCAACTAAAATGCATTTCTACTTGGTCTCACACATAGAGGACTGTGGACTTTATTTCCCGCTGTGCAACACTACATCTATCAGGACAGGACACTATTTCTGTTTTTCTGATTTGAAAAAATAATCTATAAACCATTTCTTTATGTGTAAAACTTTTTGTCAATTCTTGATTCAGCACAAGCAGTGTTATTCTACTATTCAGTGGGAAAGGGACTCATCCTACCCCTTACATCAACCTGTAATGTCATGAAAAACATGAACCACTTTTCCAACCGGTGATGTGAGCTGGTCATAAAGGTGATGCATCATATACAAACAGTGATATTACTCCAGAGCGACAGTATCTATGAGAAGGAAAACAACTGTGGAGGAGGAAACTTAAAACTATCACTTATAACCTTTGAAATCAGTTAATTTTGAGATTTGTTCATAATATAAAACATGTTCTGGGTTATTTGACACTTTTTTGTTTACTACACAATTCCATATGTGTTCTTTCAAACATTTGATATCTTCAGTATGTATGCACAATACTGAAAATAATTAAAACAAGAATGCACTCAGAGAGCACAGACCTCCACCAAGGCAGCTCACTTTGTCTTCATAGTGAAAACATACCATTATCATTTGAACCAATCCTCATTTCTCTATAATATCATTTCACCAGAAGTTAAATTCTTAATCATTATTGGATTCTACCATGAAAACCTACGATTTGCATTTGGAATCACACACATATCATTAGTTCAATAGTTATTCAGCAAATTTATAATTCCATAATGGTGGTTGTCTTCTGGGTCTAGCTCCATAAATGTTGAAGATACATCAAATCCATGGGCACATCACTAAATCAGCAGACTTTCCACTACAATTTGTTGTCAGTTTCATGTCTATAGCTTTATTTGTCACCTGAGAGTAGCTATTTTTCCTCAACCCCTGTAAGTCTAAGCATTCTGGATCACTATATGTGGAAAATTTGGATCAAACTTTGTGGTTTGATAGAATCTATTATGGTGTTATCCTATGTGTTTTTGGCTAAATTTTGAGGGTGTTATTTGTGGCGTTACAAGGACAAATGCTGAATTTGGCCCTATCTCACAACAGTGAATAATTATTTAAAAATCTTCTGTATCCAGATCACTCTTACAATTTAATCGATTGGTGCGATTGTGCCATTTCTGACCTATCTGAAAATTTTCATCCAAAACTTATCGAGTTATGTTGTGGACAAATGAACAAACAATAAAGAAACTAAAAAATGTGCAATCTCTGAAGAGATTCTGTGGCATTGTTGACTGAAATTGCTGAAAACTGTTCAAGTGCTGAACTCATGTGAAAGTAATGTTGAAATGCTGAAGAAAAAGTTGAAAAAGTCCAAAGTTTAAAAGTTGTTTAAGCATAAGAATGAGATGAAGTAGTTGAAAGTTGAAAATGTTTCTAAAGCTTAAGTAGAGTTGAAAATCTGAAATATTAACAATACTGAAAAGAAAGGATCAATATATGGACAAAGAGTGTAAAAAGTAAAATAGAAAAAAATATAAAATATGTCAAAAAATAAAGTAATAGAGGTAACATAAGGAACAATAATATAAAATAAAAAGGTGAAATACATGAATGAATATTACTAACCAAACTGAAAACAGTAATCAGAAACTGGTAGGAAAATAATTAAAAATAATGAGGAAAATGAATTAAAATTGACAAATAATAAAAAACAAATGTGAAGGGGAAAATC
>JAQQAE010010190.1:0-14216 GCA_029823295.1 Pseudamia nigra
TAAAGATGGATCATCATGTTACTTATTAGAGGATCCAAATAAAACGTTTGAGACCATGATGAACCATGAAAAAAAATGTATTTGCTTGATATAGTATGGGATAGAGGTCCAATGTATATCTCTGGGAAAAATCTTCTTGGAGCCGGACGATCAGTTCCCTAGTGGCCAAGCCATGGAATTACAACTTAAAGATACATCCGCATCGGCCTCACTGAACAGCCCCGGTCGTTGCCCCTTGGTTTCGTCAGTGGTTGGTGGTTTTGGCGACCGCACTTAGGGACACGTTCAAAGTTTTTGAGATATTTCAGATGGACTGATGGTCATTTCCTAAAGTCAGGCTGTCTTTTGTTGTGCTTTAACTATTTCTGGCCATAATATTGATTGGTACAGGAACCATAGTGGCATTAATAGGGCTATTGACAAACCCTTCCTCTGCACAAGAAAACTGATGGCCTGAAGCACATTAGGAAGGAATGAAATGGCTCAAATGTGTGAACTGAAAACCATTCCATGAGTGTGCAATGCTGTCATCACAGCTAAATGTTGGACAATTTAAAATATATATGAAACATGTTCCGGCTGAGTGTTGTTATTTGCATAGATGACTCCCCGTAAACACTTTGCAAGGGCAGGTGTTGTGCAATCGTCCGGCTCAAGAAATGGCGAGAATTCACCAACAAAAGGCTTCAACAGGAGTGAAAACGACACTGTACAAGTAATCGTGATTTTCCAGAGCGTTTCTGATGCCTCGTAAACAGGGAGATGCTCCGGAACTGACATTAAAAGAAAACGGTCAGACACGAAAATGGGCGCTAAACTCGGCACTGAACCGGAGGAGGACGGGGAGGAGGTGGAGGTCTCGCAAGCGGATCTGAGAGTTCAGGAAATAATTGGAGAGGTGACAGTGACGGGCGTCCAGTCAGACGCTGCACCTGACAGCGACAGCGCCCCGCACACATCAGTCTGGAGCCCTGACACACCATACCATCCACCACAGTTTTATAGACACAATTATAGATTTAATTAGGAGCAATGGACCAAAATTATTACTTTTCCCCACAAATTTAATAATCCAATCACTATAATTACCCTAAAACATATAACAATCTAAATTTGATTAGAAATGATAGTCTTTAGGGCTGCCACTATTATTTTCATCGACTGTCGGTGTCTGTTAATTAGTTTCTCAATTAATTAACTGTTTGGAAAAGTGTTTGATCTCCCCTGAGATTTTCAGTTTGCTGTCACCAATTCGTGAGACAACTGAAAATATTCACATTTAATCCAGGGTGGGTAGTACACATACTGCCTTGTACTTCAGTGTACTTCTGAGGGTAGTTGTTTAGCAGAATATCCTCGGTTACCTTCGTGATGAATAAATGTACTTGTGTTCAGTTACATTTGGCCACAGCTCAGTGAGTGGGAGTCGTTTTTACACTGACAGTGCAAACAACAAAGAGACACGTCGAGCAGAATAATCCAGTGAGTTAAGAAAATGAACAAAGCAAAAAAACACAACACCATCATCAACAAAATCAACAAAATAATCAACAAAATGAGCAAAAAATGAACAAAGCAAAACAAGGAACAAAAAAACAGAACACGATCATCAACAAAATGAACAAAATAATCAAGAAAATGAGCAAAAAATGAACAAAGCAAAACAAGGAGCAAAAAAACAGAACACGATCATCAAGAAAATGAACAAAATAATCAACATAAAAGAGCACAGATGAACAAAATAATCAGAAAATGAGCAAAAAATGAACTAAATAATCAAGAAAATGAGCAAAAAATGAACAACATAATCAACAAAATGAGCACAAAAATGAAGAACATAATGAACAAAATGGGCAAAAATGAACAAAATGATCAACAAAATGAGCAAAACATGAACAAAATAATCAAATAAATTAACAGAATGAATAAACGCAGCAAAACAAGGAGCAAAAAATTTACAAAATGACCAAAATTATCAAATGAATGAATAAACAGAATGGACAATATAACAAAGTAACAAATAAAGAATAAAGTAAGCACTAATCAAGATTTTTTGTAATATTTGACAGTGACAGTTGAATGTCATGTATTTTCCATGTGAACGTTTCTGTATGTGTCACTGTATTGATGATAATTAATGTTATTAGCTGTAGAGAAATAAACCTGTTTCCATGCAACATATGAGACTGTAATGAAGCCCTTGTAATTCCTTGCAGTTGACATACTCTTGTACTCAAGTACTTATTTTTATGAATACTTCTAGTTGAGTGCTCCTGCTCCTGGTACTGTTTCTGTTTACTCTGCCATATTTAATAAGCGAGAATCCGAGAGTTTTAACTTAAAAATCACTGAGTTTAACCAGTATTTGCAAAGTCATTGCAGCACTAATGGTCATTCTGCGTTTGGTTTATGCTTCTGTAAAACAGACAGTTCTTGAAGCAAAAATCCTACTGAATCCAAGGCATCATTAGGTGCAAATCAAAAGAGAGGAAATATGCTCCTCACTTCCCGTTTATGGCTCGTTATTTGTTGCATTCTAGTGGATATTAGTTGCAGGATCACCAGTCATCAGACGTCGTATCAGGATGGCACAGAAAAGCAGATGGAATCCTCGTATCTTGGCTCCGTGGGATTATCTTCCCCAGCGTTGTTGCACGTTGAATAGCATTAGCTCCACCTTCAGCAGTTCAAACGTGTAATGCTGCTCCTTGCACATTAATGCATCAGTATTGGTAATCTTTAATACAGCTTTGAATACTCACAGGCATTTCTCTGCATAATTACACATTTAATTTGTGATCCTTTCCACATGTTTTAATGATAATACGTGCATACTTTTACATAAATAAGGCTCCCGATGCAGACTTGTTGTCTTTCCACGTGCCGTGTCACTGTGTCCGTGTGTGTGTGTGTGTGTGTGTGTGCATGTGCTGAGCTGCAGACCAAAGACTAAAGGCATTTCCCGTCTCGGCACCGTGGACGACGGTGGACAGCGAGGCGGGCCATTGATAAATTGATCACAGTGAAATGGTGGAGTAGTGAGACATGCTCTAAATCCCTCCCCCATCGCCACACATCCCACGCACACACACACGCCGCAGCTCCGGCATCAATTATTGTGGATCGCGTGGTTGACAGAGTGTAAACCAGGTGCCAGCCCTCAATCCAATTAAAGAGATTTAATTGGAGAAAATAAATGGTGTGTGTCCACAAAGTGCTGCCTTACCCACATTTAGTAGATTTTTCTCTCTTTTTTTGTTTTTTTTTAACCTGTTTGAAAAGTAAGGTTTTGTTTATGAAAGACCGATTGAATCTAATAAAGCCTCAAGGCTGTTACTTTCCTCAGACTGCCTTCCTCCACAGGTCAGTAATGCAAACAATCCAATTTCTTCCGTCTGAGAGCTGTACTGGCATGTAGAAATGGGATTATTATCTAGAATGGGCCCAGCAGGTGTTTCTGTGATACAGTGTAATTTTCAGAGGGTGATAGTGTTTCCTGTGGCCTCGGCCTAAATTCCCAGAGATGCTTTTAGAAGAAACATCTAACAAATAAGTTGGCAAATCTGCCACTCTGGCCCGTTAGCGTTATTACAGCAGAATAGGCCTCATAAGCGGGCGGCTTCCTGAACAGATTACCTGTGCATCAGTGGGCTTGTCAGCCATCACAGTTTGAAGGAGTTCGCGGAGGTAAAGAGAGGTGTCTGAATCGGTCAGGGAGAGCTCACGCTGGTCCCGACTCCCGCACCTCGCTCTTTTCTATCCAAATTTGTCCCCGGGGATAAGAGAGTGTGGCTCATCCCCACTCGCCGGCTCCTCACGGGGGACAGACATGCATAATTCAGGATTGTTATCTGTCTGCTGCTCTGCGCACGCACACACATACACATGCGCACAGATCTGCAATGAAACAGTCTGACTGCACATCAATGATTCACCAGACAGCGCCCCCACCGCCGATACCCCCCCCTTCTCTGTTGAGGGACTCGTGGAGCCGACAGGGACTCCGCAACCATGCAACTTCCTATAATTGGAATGAAAAAAAGGGTGGCGAGAGGGGGGAAAATGCTGTATCAGGGATCTGGCAAAAGCGGCATAGGTGTTCAAACAGCCATTCAGCAGTGTCAACCAGCAGATGGGTGACTGGGTTGGCCCACTCGTTAGCCACTGGGAGAGGAATCAGGAGGAGATGCTGTGCAGCGTCAAGCGTTTTTAAGAGGGAGAAACACTTCAGAGTTTGGATTCATCTCTGTGAAGAAGACAGATTTTCCCTGTGTGAAATGCAGCAGCTCTGGGAGTGGAGACGGTTGCCTTAGCCTGTAAAAAAAAAAAATCCCTCCCGGCTTCCTGCTGTGAGCATCCCCCGTTTCCCCAGGTTCGCCCCTGCTTCTTCATCCCCCAAGTTCCCCTTCTCTTTTTCCCCGCACTAACCTTTTTCTTTCTTAAACATCACAGGAGCAAATCAGCAGACAAGCAATTGTACAAGTTTTCTCAAGCTTTCAAGAATTACCACCATTTCATCATGGATAATCACAGTTAATAACCCTTCTCATTAAGGAGACGAGAATCACGGGTCATTAATATTGTTAATATCTTCTCCCTTTCCTTCTTTTTCTATCGCTCCTATTCCCCCTCTCTGTGTGCCAGAGGGAGTGGAAACAAAAGGATGACTAAAAAAGAGCTTAGCGCGACAGTGATTAACCGATCGGGGTAGATGGACTGTGATGAATCAAAGTTATCTCTCAAATCTTAATAACTGGAATTAGCCCCTGATTAGATGAGCTTTGGCTACAGCAGGGAGTAGTCGGCATTTTCACTTCAAAGAATCCCGCCCATGTAAACCTGTCTCTCCTTCCACTGCAGAGTGGAGGCACAAAAAAAGGGGGGGGGGTGGATTTGTGAGGCAAATAGGCCAAAGGAAACCAAAGCGAAAGATTACAAGAGGAGCCAGGAGAGAACAGAGAGGGGGAGATAACATGACGACGTTACACCTGTTCTCCTCCTAGAATTCGGTCGTTGTCGTGTCGTCTCTCGCGTTTATCTCTCTGTTTCAGTTTTTCTCTTTTTTCTGACACGCTCCGGGTCCAGTGGGAGGTGTCACCGTCTCCGTGACAGGGTCATAATGAGAGTGGCACTCTCCTTCATTTGCATATGTTTGCCATTGTCACAGCGGTCAAGGAATGTCATGTTGAGATTCCTGCATGCTTAAATAATGGCATTTTGTCCCCACGAGGAACTCTGGCTCCCGTATCATAACCCCCACATGTGAGAAAAAAAAAAAGACTGAATTAACATGACAATCAGCTGATTCTAAAACAAATGTTGGCATTTTTATCCCCTGAAGAATTCGAAGGACTCATCTGTAGTCTGCGGCGCTGCGCATTGGCATGGCAGAATTGATTTACGGGTTTATATGACCAGAATGACAGAACGTCCCGCTGTTCAGTTATCAGTTTTGATTTTATTCGGTTCTTTATCCTCGTGATCAATAGCAATCTCAAATAGTCTTTCACTTTTTAATAGAGTGTGTGTCTATTTCACTTTGTTCCGACAACTTCAGAGAGAAAGAACACGGGAAAAAGTAGATGAAAAAAAGTTGTCTGCTGTGTTTTTCGACGGGGTCAAAGTGACACGCTATCTGTCCACGCTAATAAATGAGTCTAAACACCAAACTGGATGCATCCCACAAGTTAATCCAAATTTTGACACCCAGTCTGGAGTAATTAGTCCCAGATGTAAATATCTGTTATGCAACAAAAGCGGCAACAGCACAGAAACAGACAATTATCTCCTCTTATGGCGTTGGCAAAACGCGATGAGTCTAACCATGTGTAACTGATGGCTTTTTCACAGGGCCTCTAGGCTTCTGTGGATGTGTTTTTGTTTATTTCTTTATTTATTTCTCCATGTTTTTTGCTGTGCGGTGCCTGAGCCCAGACAGAGCTGTGGCGGAGACAGACAGGTTCATTACATGTCACAGGAGTTCAAAGTGATCCTCTGTCTACTCTGTTTATTAAGTGGCGCTCCGGCGTCTCTGAGGTATAGTAACGCTCGCAGTCGCACCGCTAAGAGCAGCCCCATCCCGGTGCGCGACGCCTCCGCTGCAATGTAATGAAGAAATCAGCAAGGGATTGAGCAAAATGAACTCTCTTTCTCATACCCCTCTGTCCAAGGCTGTGGAGCAAATAAGTGCTCCCAATAACGAGGAAAAATCACGTTAGAGGGGATGAAACATATGTGACGTGAAAACGGTTAAGCCTCTTGGAAAAGAGCGGCAGAAGCATGCACGAAATCTAAATTGACTTGGACGCGGGTGCGAAGACACCGAGTGTTTATTTTCACGAATTGATTTTTCCACAAATGAGGTGGAAAAATGGAAAGATGGGAGTTTGCAAGGGAGGAAATGTGAGACAAAACAATAACCCTCTCCCCAGCCTATTTGAAATCATAAACCTATTGTAGTAGTGAGGAAGGCCCGGGTTTAGTGGAGGTGGTGGGAGGGGT
The DNA here is from genome assembly GCA_029823295.1 of Pseudamia nigra. Taxonomy (NCBI): domain Eukaryota; kingdom Metazoa; phylum Chordata; class Actinopteri; order Kurtiformes; family Apogonidae; genus Pseudamia; species Pseudamia nigra. Next base: position 6,502 of record JAQQAE010010190.1, read on the forward strand.
GCCGCTGGATGTGAATCTGCATTAAATTGGGCTGCTTCTGCACATCTCCCTGCTCTCTCCGCCGACATCGCGCTGTAATTGGTTGACTGAGGGGAGGGGAATAGCTGATGCACCAAATATGTGCCTCATCATGAGATACCCAGCTGAAGGTGTTTTGTTGTTGTTTATGTTTTTGTTGTTTACTCCTCTCCGGATTTCTCTTCCCTGCCTCACCTTGGAATCATCGTGTGGCATTTGGTTGTAATTAACACATGCTGCAGCCTCTGGTGAGAGTGAACAGAGAGACTTGGAGTAAGATCATGTGGCTCGCCTAATTAAAATGGACCCGGCTAGACAGCCTTTATTTATGCGCCTTCAAGACAAAATGAATGCCAGTTGCCTGTGGAAATCATCTCAGGCCGTTTTTTTCCTCCTGCTGACTGACTGTCGGCGTGCAAGGCTACAATTAACCGAGCATCAGCAGCAGAGCTGGGGACAACAAGAGGCTTTCATGCAGCTGGCTGAAAATCACTCACTGTTTCGTTTGTGTTGCGTCAACTGATTGCCGTACGCCGGCCTCCGCTGAGCTGCGTTACACTTTCTGCCGCTCGGGTTTGTGCCGTGACGGCCCGCTGGGATTTGTCACAAGTTTGCCACTGTCACTGTCGGCCGGTCATTAAAACCAAATGAGCATTACTTCTCTGTTGCGGAGAGGAAACTCCGAGCACACGATGCTTCAGATGAGACGAGAACCATTTAAGGCGAGCTTAAGAATCACTTGAAAATGTTATGTCATCTGTAATCTGACAAAGCACGTTGCTTGTATACATTTGGAATCCGGGGATGAGCCAGCGGTGCTTTATGTAAAGGCAACGTTAAAGTATTCATGCTGTTTGCATTATGCAGAACACTGCAGAGCTCTTCATAAATCTGGCTCAGTGTATGGAATTAAGGGGGAACATTTCCTCCTACAGACGGAGGCTACGCAATATTTCAGCATCATCAATGTGATGTGTGGCACAGTCACGCTGTACGACGCGCGATGTCAAATAAGGCAAATTAACTCAGCTCTTGTTGCTACGTGTGGTAAAAAGGAAAACTCGCCTCGTTCTCGTTTCCCAACTTATGTACAAGAAAAACGTGTCTGGTAGAACATGTTCCCTCCAGTTTAAGATGTGGGAGCCATTTACAGCTTCCACTTATGTTATTTATGTTTACACCTGCGACCAGCATGTGGTGCTTCATTGTTTTCATTGCGGTTTATTAGCTGAGAAAGAAAAGGAAGTAACGTGTGAGCTTCGTGAGCTGCTAATTAGCGAGGAGGCAAACTGTTCGTGGAATATGCAGTTTTATTTTTGTTTGACTTCTGTTACATGCTACTATGCCTGTATGTAGACAGTTCATGTGAGGATCAGCAAGTGGTGAGCCGAAAATAAAACTGAACTTTGATCATTTCATAGACAAGCTGAGCATTTGCTGAAAGCCCACAGCAATTAAAAGTCTTGGAACAGCAGCCCCTCGGTGGCTTTTTAAGTAATAATAAATAGTTGCTGCAATTAATGGTTTTTGGATACAGAGTTTACTGGTGAATGACATGTAGACTCTGAAAGCACAACCACCTATCGCAGTCATTGCTGATCAGGATCAAAGACCCGAAAATGAGCAAGGAACACAACGCAGAAAAGGAAAGTTTGCTGGTGGAAAGAAAAGCAACTTAAGTTGTGTCTAATTATTTGGGCTACAGGAAGGATGCAGTTGATTAAAAAAGACTACTTTGTCCACGGTGCTTTTGTGTTGAGTGAACCAGTGTATTAAACTACCTCATTTCCTTCCAAAATCACTTTAGAGCAGTATCCACAGCCTTCACAGCCCACAGTTTCCTGCTTTGAAACCGGTTGTAAAACATTAAAATGCATGGAAGGATGTTTTGCTCTTGAGTAAAAAGACATTTTCCAGTTTTTTCAGATGCATTCTTCATAAAACCACCACAGTGAGTCGAGAATGATTCATTTTTTTCCCCAAACAACCGTATTCGAGTCAACTGAAAACTCCTGTATTTTTTACAATATTTCAGCGTATCTCAAAAGGAGGAAGCATTTTGCGTTCTGTAATTGTCTTACTCTATGTAGAGCTGAGAGGAGTTTGCAAAAAAAATTAAAAACTAAAAAAAAAAAAAAGCTCCAGGCTGCGTGTGATTGAGCTGCAGCCATAAAGGTGCCCACTCTATCGCTGAGATTGATCAGCCCGTTCCCATTTGAGTGATTTCCCTCCGGATTCAATGCAACGCAATTAGTCGCCCGCCGTATTTTGCCTTCACGTTGCCCTTTGACCTTCTACTGCGTGTGTGAGTCAGTGCAGCACTCTGCCGATATGAGTTCCTCCTAACAGCTCGTGTATTTGCACAGCCCGTCACCTCTTGGCCTCTCAACGCCGTCCCTCCCAGCTCTGCTAAAGAGGATCACACATCGCTGGCGAGCAGCCAAGCCGTTGTACCTGCCGAGATGGAATATAGCCTTGACCATCTACGGCGGGGTTAGCGCCGGTGGAAGTGTCCGTCTGTCTCTCGGAGTGCTGAATGCTGGGAGTTCCTCTCAGACTGGCAGCCTCAGCGGTGGGCATCGCCACTAGGCCTTCCTGACCTCTTTGGCTCGTGATGCTGACTGTAAAAACAAAAAAACCCGCTCCAAAAGAAGTGATCTCCTTAAGTAAGGGTTTCCAATCCAATTTTACACAAGGAGAGTGCTTAAGATTAGAGATAGTGTTTTTTATTGTGCTCTTCAGTAATAGGAGTAGAAGGGGTGAAAGGAGAGATGGAGGGAAAGAGGAATGGAAGGGATGGCAGATCGATAAAGACTGCTCTCTCCGGCTGCCTTTATTCTACTTCGTCGTGTCTGCAGAGACGAGGTTTGGGCGGCCCATGGCAGCGAGCCACGTAGGGGGGCATTAAAGTGGCGCAAAGGGACCTGCTCTTTTCCCATAAACAGTCCTCGCAGGTAGAGAAACACTCACCGGGATCCGGTGTAGCAGCGACTCGAGGCGCCGTAATGAACGGCAACCTCTTTGAGCGGAACGAGCCGCGCTGTGTACCTGACTGCTTTGTCGTGGAGAGCTTTTCATTAAGCACCGCGGATTATCTTGACGACGGCGGCTCGGTTCTGGTGAAAAGGGCGCGTGGTCACAGAGGGCCTGGCGCAGCTCCCCTGATTTGCATGGGCCCTTTTGCTCTCCCAGTTCATTTCCAGTCGAATAACTCGTTTGTCACATACATCAGAGGAAGGCGAAGATCATACGAGAGCCAGTGTTACTTTGTGTTTCACTAATGAGGCCTGCACTCTCCGCCTCCTTGCTTTTGCCTTGCTGCCCTTTGAAACAGCAGCGGCATGGCGCTACAACACTTTAGTCGTCTTCTTTCTGCTATCCCAGCTCCAGGCTGTTATCCTGTTTGTGTGTCACTCGGCCCCGTCTCAGTCCTTTTTGCACTTGTTTAAGGCTCAAACAGCAGCAGACCTGACACAGATACAGGACACTGGACTGAAAGAGTGGGCCCCACCGGACCCACAGGGGGACAGCTGAAGACATGTGTTACAACTTTAGTAAAACATGTCACGGCTAATGCAGAGCTAAGGCGTTAAGAAGGAACAGTGAGGAAAATAAACTGAGGAATTGTCAAATAAATAGAAGGAAAAAAAACATTAAACTAACACAAGAGACTGTCTAACAACCTCCAGAGCAGAGCTGGCAAACAGAACAAAAGCAACCAGTGTCATATTCTTGGGGAAATGCAATGATGATTTCATGACTGCACTTAAAAGCAGAGTCCATATTTTTACACAAGTAGTGGATTTCCATGAATACCCGTATGCCCACTGTGAGTCCTGAATTTGATTATACTCAAGATATGATGGAACATAGACAAACTGGATTATTATGCGTGTACGTGATTCTAATAATTCTACCCTTTTTAACCGTGTCACTGCTGGCGTTGTCATTTCTAGACTGATTTACCTCCATTTAATCTTGCTCTTGCCTCTAATTGAAGAGAATTTTCTGCATGGTTAAAGATTTTCAATGAACCTCCTGGTTTATTTTTTGATTATCTTGATTGTACTTGTAAAATGCATTTTTGGAAGTAGGGTTTTGGGGTTTTTTTCGTCGTTGTGTACAGAGGATTACGATCTTTGTAGTTCACTTTTGGTGATGCATTCAAAAAAATAGCTGCTGTTGGCGTTTCTTCAACCCAGCTGAAACATGATTTAAGGGTTCAGAGAAATGTCATTGTCAGTGTGACCATGAAGACATAAAGGAACAGGATGCAGATCTCCCGTCTCTCACATCAGTGTGATAACAGTGTTCAAAATGATAGATACATACTGTATAGAAAATGAATAAGGCATTCCAAGTCAATAAATAAGTCCCTTATGTTGCAGTAGCAGCATTAAAAAAGGGCACCGGCTTAAAAAGTGCAGTTTGTGAAAGCCGTCAATAATCCATATTTCTAAGGATTAGCATGGAGAAGTTCACCAGGCTAACAGCATTCCCTTTTCGATGAACGCCGTATAAACTGATCCAACAAGATGTGTGTGTGTACGTTCCAAATAATTTAATGACGTTTTAATTTCCCTGACGTGGGCAGAGTGATTACACTTCCTTTGAAGGGTCCTATCTGCCAGGAATCTGGGAGTTTTTCCCACTTGGTGTCTTTTCGGACACTTGTTTCGGCCTTTTACCCACTGAAGTCTTCAACAATCGTTACAGAACAGTGTTGTTTCGCTACATTTCTGTGTGTGCGTCGTCCCTGGAAACTCACGATCCACCTAGCGTTGCTTCCACACGGTGCAAACATGCGCAGAAAGACGCAAGAAATGATCAGACCTTGCGAGTCTTGCACTGTTTTGGTGTTTGATTGATCAAAACGCGGTACCGTATGACAAGTCAATCCTACATAAATGAATGCAAGCGTGCTTTAATTATTTTGTTTAAGGTCTTTCCTGTTTTGCTGTATCCCTGTTAAAATCAGCTCTAAATACATTTCTTAAAACTACATCTGAGGCTCATCTTTGGTTTTATGTTTCTTTTATCCAGTTATAACCAGGATGTCTGACTCATGTCCACGGCTCAGAACCTCTTCAGCAGATCCTCAAACGCACACATCGGGAGTAGAAGTGTTTAAAAGACAACATGTGAACCTTTGATCCTCTTTATGACACAGGCAGCGTTTGATGCACACTAAACACCGCCTCGGCCGGACGGCTGAGCTGTCGATGGACTGCGCAGGCTGCCTAAAACGAGGACACGCAATTTGGTAGTAGTCTCAGCTGTCGTTCTGGGAGGTGCGTCTTTTTTTAGGGAACAAACCCCATTCCCCTTTAAAATGGGTGCTTAGAACTTGAACATTGCCAACATCAAGAGCTCCCTTGAATTAGGATGCCCTGCAATGCAAGCGTGTTATATAATGCCATGACTGGAGGGAGAGGAAAAGTGGAGCACAGGGGTAGAGATTAAAAAAAGTTTCTGCATAAAAAGAAAGGGGGGTGAGCATGAAAGGGAATGTGGGGGTGGGGGGTGTTGAGGGAGAGAAAGAGGAGATAGAGATATAGCATAATGAAAAAAGAGAAGGGGGATTAGGTCAGGCAGGAGCGAGGGTCCATCCACGCCACTCCTCGAGGTCCGCAGGCTCCGCGAGGCTGCTCGGTCCTCCTCCTCTCTCAAGGCTCTCGCTTTTTTCATTTAGATAATGGAGCATTTCCTTAATTGGCAGAGCGCAGTTTAGACCGAGGTTTGTTTGCCAACACGTCAGAGTAGAATTATTTCCACTACATTTACAGCATAGTGTTGCTCGGCTCTCTCATTAAAACCACTGCCCAGATAGAGCTTTACTGAGGAATTCTGCAGAAGGAGGCCAAATACTACCGCAGCAGAAAAAAAAGACGAATAAAACACATTTATCTCCTATCTCGCCATCCACAGCCAGCTTGTAAAGGAAGAGACAGAAACTTCTCTATCTGTTTACTGTTATTGTTTTTCTCCAATCATAAACCCTTACTTCTGGCTGCTATTGTGTGCTTTTTTTCCTCCTTTTCTCTTATCGCAAGAGTTACGCGTTGAGCTCGCATGATCTGTATCTTTAAATTTGATTGAGGGTATTTGCAGGAGGTGTTATTGGATTTTGGTGTTATTGTCTCACCTTTTCCCTCTGTGTTTTTAATGTTGGGATGGATATCCGCTCCAGCAGCACTGATCTCGCTGTTCTGCTCATTAGTCTGGATTTGCAGAGCCTAGTGCTTCGCAACAATAAGACATGCACTTCTGTAGTCCAGCCATTACCGAGTTTAACAATGTGCACCAGCCAGAAAAGTCCATTATTTCTGCAGCTCATCATCTCAAGCATCCACTCGAGACAAAGGGTCTGTGAAACGGCTTCATTGCAAAGGACCATCTATCACTTAAGTCAGGAGAAAAAAAAACTAAAAAACATATGTGGTGTAGATACTACAGAGCGTGTTATGGAAGCAAATGGAAGGATGGGACTTGTAGAAATAAGACTAGGGCTTAACTTTGTGTCTTGAACAATGCTGGATGTCAATTCAATTGGCAATTTCTGGTTTTGTTCATTTCCAGTGGTTTTATAAGACTGTAGCTCCACCTGTGCTAAGACAAAATTAAACCCTGTTGCACTTGTAATCAAAGAAAACACAACCACGTAGGTATTAAATAATAAAAAGAGTTGTAGTGAAACTTGAATTCTGCCAGTGCCTATAACCAATAATCGTAAATGCTGACTGAGAAAGAAACAAAGGCAGCAGCAGCGAAGCCCATAAAGTGAACTGCAGGCTGGTGTTAAAAGTAGTAAAGTGGATCTAGGAGAGGGAGCAGCTGCTGCTTTAACAGACCTGTCGTTGAAATCAAAGGCACTAATCAAAATTTTATCAATTAATTGATCTTTCCTCTTGTGCTTTGCCATGAGTGCAATCGAGATTCCCCCAGACTCCTGCCCCTCCGACAGCGATCCATGCTCTACAACATAAACTGTGTTCATTAGCAATGATCAAGGATTTCTCTAATGTGAGTCGAGATGTGATATGATGGCTGTTTCCCCCTGACTTAGTTGGTTTGCAGGACAGGTCTCCCCAGATGTTCTCCGTATCACACTGGGGAACTCTCACATCTTTCATGCTGCTTGTACAAGTCAAACACTGTGCTCTAACTTTAATCTTAACTCCAGATCTAGCGCTTACCCCTGATGTGTTTCTAACAGGGTAACCAAGAGGCCACCAACCCTCCAGAAGCGATGGCCCAGCCGTACACCCCAGCCCAGTACCCCCCTCCCCCACAGAATGGCATCCCTGCAGAGTTCGCTGCGCCGCACCCGCTCCCGACGCAGGACTACACCGGGCAGAGCCGGGTTCCCGAGCACGCCATGACGCTCTACACGCCCACACAGACGCACAATGAGCAGGCCGGCACTGACAACAGCACACCGGCCATCACCGCCACCACGACCGCACCGGTCAGTGTCCTTCAACATCTGAGCACAACATGCTGTCAGCAACATGTACACCAAGTATGACAACACTATTTTAAGATAACTTTCATTATGCAGTATTATTTTTAAATGTGTGAGACTAAAGTAATGATGATGTCCAACTGTCGGGTGGGGGGGGGGCAGTGCTTAACTAGAAATTAAATTATCAATCTGTTAAATCTGAGAGTTATGTGTTGCACCAGTGCTATGGGAA
>JAQQAE010010191.1:0-14216 GCA_029823295.1 Pseudamia nigra
ATGGTATTATGAGGGGTATTTATTTAAGTCGGACATCACTGAAGGCCTACGTGTGAAATGCACGGACCGCCACTGGAGAATAGGATGTAAAAAATGTTGTCAGTCAGAAAAGTAGGCAAATACAGTGAAATCATTGCAAACCTGCCTTAAAAACATACCATGTTTCAATGAGCTGCCTTGAAATAAATGAGTGTGAGTTATTGAGCAGGTGTAAAAGCCACCATTTCTTTTTAAAGGTGTCCACCATTGATCATGACAATCAATAGATGCCCACATTCACGTGTAAGAAAACTAATCATACAGTATGTCGGGACATTTGATCACATGGACTTAATAATGATTCACTAAATGTCCCTTTTAGCAACAATAGTACACTATTAGATGAGTTAATTTTGTTTAATTTCAGTTACAGTAATTTTGGCCTTTTTTGATGAATATTTTCATCCTTTATATGTTCAACATTGTCCATTTTGTTGCTTATTTTATTCAATACTTGAACATTTTTATGATTTTTCATTAATGTGTTTTATTTCTACATCATTTTAGTTATTATTTAACCTCAGCATGAACACGTTTGTTCATTTCTTTTAATATTTTGTTGCTCATACTGTTCAATACTTGAGTATTTTTTATAATTTTTCATTCATGTATTTTTTTCCCTAGATTTTGTTTCTTGTTTAACCTCTGCATAAACATGTTTGTCAATTTCTTTTAATATTGTGTTGCTTATTTCAATAGTTCAGTGCTTGAGCATTTTGATCATTTTTCATTAACTTCTTTTCTGTCTAGATTATTTGGTTCATTATTTAAATTCAGCATGAACATGTTTGTTAATTACTTATAATATTGTGTTAAGTTGTACATTTTTGACCATGTTAGTGTAATTTGTTCAGTATTCAGACATTTTGTTCGTTTGCTATTCACATTTTTCTCTATTCAGTGACAACAAGGAGCCCTGGAACTCTGAGTATCAAACTTCAATAACAATGATACACTACTGGATGAGTGTCGGTCAAAAAAACACCTACTGAAGCTCAGGGTCGTCTTAATTTTGATTGCAAATGGGGAAAAAGAAGATACAAGAAATAAGAAGTTAACCTAAGAGCAGCACTGCTGAGCAATATACTGTATATATTCAAATGCACATACAGTAAGGGAAAGATAAACATCATCTCAGCTGCTTTACTTTGCCCTTAATAATAAGCACAGACACTAATACAGAGAGCTGGTATTTTGGATATTGGTATTTTGAATACACTATATTCTGAATACCAATTTCACACACACTTTTCCCCAAGTATTTGCTGCCTCATTTGCATGTGCATTATTTTAGGTGAAAGGCGTGTATATTTGAGTGCTGCTTTTCTTCATGTGTATGCATGACTGTAGAGTGTGTGTCTTTACGTATGGTAGTGTGGACCTACTGTGTGTGAGTCTGCGTGTGTGTGCATGTCTGTAGTCCCAGTGTGACCGGCTGTGGTGTTTTATTCCATTTGAAGCTGTTTATGCTGCCTGGTTAAAATTTGATGAGACCTCTGCTAGTAAATGAACACAGTTAGGAATTTGGAGAGACGCATTGCGGAAAATAGATCAAGTCTGTGAGTGTGTGTCTTCCATGTTGTCCAAAAATCACTCCTGTGAAAGACACACTAAAACTGTCTGATACATACAGGATGCATATGTGCAACCGATGGCGCAAACTGTCCCTGGTGTCTGTGATCTGTGTGCATGTGCTTCATCTACAGCCCGGCTGACATGGTGCGTTCTGTGTTGGTGTATGTTGATAGCGGAAATGAGAGTGTGTGTGTCAGATTGGCATGTAATTATCAGAGTGTCAGCTCAGTGATACTCAGCTGGGCCATTCATCCTTTGACTGTCATCACTCCACACCCTGGAGGACTCCATTACCCTGAGAGTTCGTTGGAGTGTGTTTGTGTGTGAGAGATCCATGTGTCCAATATGAAATTCCAGTAAGAAGTGTGGAAATCCTAGAGGGAAAAAAGACATGCATGAAGGCCAGAAGTACTTCAAAGCTGTCTGTCGCTTTCGTGCTGGGTATAAACTAGCATTTGCTGTAGTTGCTCTTAACTCGCATTAGGGCTTAATTTTGGCTAAGTCTGTGAAGCCACACCATGCTGGATGAGAAATGATCTTAGGGCAAATATGAGTCAGCACAAAACACTGAAATCAGTTTGAGAAATGGATAAAGTTGTGTTTTTCTTTGTGTAAATTTGATACTAGGTTATTCAATTGTGATTACTGAGCTGAATTAACCTTTTCATGTATGGTGGCCGCCACACTGCCCTACAAAAGCAAACAGGCATTTACAAAATGAAGGCAAAAAGCAAAGCAAAATGTAATAAGTGGGTGAATATTTTGACCTCAAAACAAACAAAATAATCAAGAAAAAGAGGAAATATATGGAGCAAAAAGTATAAAATAGTAAGTAAATGAATAAAAGTGAACAACAGAAGAAGAAAAATAAACAAAATAAGAAGCAAAATAAACAAACCAATCAAGAAAGTCAACCAAATTAGATGCAAAAAGAAGAAAAATGTGCAAAAATAAACAAAATGAGAAGAAAATTTAACAGGATCAAAACAATCATGAAGTTGCGAAGAAAGGTGCAAAACTGAAGAAAAAAATAACAGAAAAGTCAAGTAAGTGAAATGAAATAAAAATGTAAATATGTAAATATATGCATGTGTCTGTGTGTTTCTAATGTATTTAATATGTACTACTTTTATGTATGAAAAGTGCTCTACAAATAAAATTTGACTTGATTTGATTTAGGTGTTTCACAGAATACGTTTACTTCCACCCAGTTACGTACATTCATGGTGAAAAAAAATTACATCTACTGAGTTACACTGAAGAAGTAAGTAGTTGAAGAAAAATCATCAAAATGCACATGTGTAAAAAATAATCAAGTAAACTAAACATCTATAATATAACTAACAAGAATTTAAAAACTACACTAAAAATACGTATGTGATCAAAATAATCAACAAAAGTGAACAAAAAACAAAAAACACAGAAAATGAGCCAAAATGCTCAAAATTATGAAGTAAATTATTTAAACTGTACAATGTAACCCAGAAAATTGTAAACGAAAATTAAAAAAATACACAATCAAATGAGAAAGAAAATTAAAAGCCAAGCAAGTTGACAAATTTGATCAAAATACCCAATAAAAATAATTAATTTAACAAATTCCACATACAATAATTAAGTTACCGGTACTCACTAGTTGAGTATTTTTTTATTATTTTTATTTTTTATTCTTACTCCAGTACTTATTTTTGTGAGTACTTTTACTTCTACTTCTACTTGAGCTTTTGAACTTTTACTTGAGCACTGTGTGTCTCATTTTGCCCAGTCATCATTTTGTTTGTCTACATTATCAAATTGTAACTAAATCATAATTCTGATCGCATTTCACTTAACGGACATCATTTAACTATTTTCAACCACTATCTGCTCAAAGTAAGTCACAATATTTTAAAGAATGTTTGGAAGTGCCACGAGGCTGAAAATGTCATATCCCCAATATTTAATCATTCGCGCACAGAAGGTGGTAAAATCAATGCCTTAACCCTAATCTGCATGCATTAAATCCATGTAAGATCTTAATCATGCATCTAATTTCACCTGCGTCATTGACTTCAGTTACAATTGTTTATCATTGAAAAATCATTCAATTAAAGAAAGGAGGCTTGGGTTGGGAAAGTCGACAGGCTGAGAACATCCTCATAAATTGTCAGACTAAAGTGGATGAAACTGGATGAAACCCAAATCTCGAGGATTTTATACAAATGAAAATAAAAAACGTCAGCCAAAAATGAATACCACTATTACTATTTTGACGCAGCGGCTTCTTCTGCTGCATCATTTCATACGCTTCCCAAAAACCAAGGAATATCACTATTAGAATGAGGTCAAAAGGACATCTAGTCCATTGTGTAGCTTTTTTTTTTTTAACTCGGTTAAATGGTGTCAGAGTGCTTCCTCAGCGGGCACACAAGCCTGGTACCTCCATGTTACAGTTTTAAAATATACTGCACTGTATCTATAAATAACGTGAAGTGAAAAACACACAAACCTCCAGGGAAAACCAGTCTGGAGGATTCAGTGCCAGATTCACAACGATCCGAGTTACTTACATTTAATCTCATACCTGAAAACTTTTATAGTGATATTTACTTTTATCGCATGTCTTATCTTCTGTGTGATGTTGAAGGCTTTACTTTGAACACACTGCTCTGCCTTTAATCTTCACAAATATTTGCTGAAAACACCTAAGCCTGGAGGCTTTTCATTCATAGATACGCTGCTAAATGTAACAGCTCAAATGTCACAGAACTTCATGGAAAATAAAAAGTGACTAAGTGGAATAATGACTTTGTTCAGACGTGCCGAAGCCGTAGATTTCAGCGAGGGTGTGGGGGATATGTACCCCTCGATAGATGTGGACGTGCTGTTGTCAGACTGGGTCACCAAAAATACTCTACGTTTGTTCATTTCTTTTAATGTTTTGTTGATTTTTGTTCATTTCTGTTTATTCTCTGCATTTTTTTGTTCCTTTAAATGTCCCACATTGTCCATTTTGTTGCATATTTTGTTCAAGTTCAGACATTAACTTTTTTTTATTAATTAGTTCATTTTTTAAGCATGTTTGGTAATTTCTTTGAATATTTTGTTCATTTTGAGGATGGATATGTTCATTTTTTCTTCAACATTGTCCATTTTGGCCCTTATTTTGTTCAATATTTTGATATTTTGTTCACTTTTCATTAACCATTTTGTTCATGGTTTATAGTCTAATTAATTAATTTTAATTTTACATAATTTCATTTAATGTTTAATATTTTGTTTGATATTTTTTGCTCATTTGGGGGACTTTTTTTCCTTTTTTGTTTGACATCCATTTCAGTCCTTGTTCCATTCAAAATTTTGTTCATTTTCACCCTTGAATTCATTTTTTATTGATCTGTTTCTTTTTGTCTTCAGTGTTGATCTTTTTGTTCCATATTTTGTTCAATAGTTGGACATTTCAATCATTTTCATTCATTTCTTTTTTGTCTTGATTACTTAGTTTATTGTTTAAACTCTACATAAACATGTTTGCTAATTTCAATTAATATTTTGTGGATTTTTGTTCATTTTTGTTCTTTTTGCGTATATTTTTATTCTTTTTTATACTCAACTTTGTCCATTTTGTTTCTTCTTTTGTTCCATTTTTGAACATTTGGTTCATTTACATTCATTTCTTTTTTTTCTTGATTACTTTGTTTATTGTTTAAAGTCTACATGAACATATTTGTTAATTTATTTTAATATTTTGTTTTTTATGTGGGGAGGTCATTCATTTTTTTCGTATTTGGATATATAATTCATTTTCCATTGAGTTCATTTTTTTTCTTTATTTTTAGTTAATTGTTTAAACTATATAGACATATTAGTTGGTTTCTTTTCATATTTTGTTGAGTTTTGTTATTTTGTATTTATCTTGAGGATTTTTGTTCAGTATTTGGACATTTTATTTATTTTTAATTCTCTTCAGTTTTTCTTGATTAATATTTAGTTGATTTGTATTCATTTTGGGATTATCCTGTTCCTTTTTATGTCCAACATTGTTCATTACGGTCCTCATTTTGTTCAATATCCTTAATTATTTTGTTCATTATTTTTAACTTTCCCTCAATTTGTAACTTATTTTCCCCATTTCTTGGCTATTTCATTCATATTTGTTACCTTTGTGCAGAAAAGGAACAGACTGACCATTTAACAATTCATCAAAAATCTGGAAATATCCAGAGAAGCCTGACTAAATGCATCCCACCAGTGTTCAAATGAAACATATGCCTTTGGTTATAATAGTAATAAATAATCAGGAAATCCATGGTCTTTGAAGTATGTATTCAACATGGAGGAAACAATTAGATAAGCCTCAGGAGCAAAGATGTTGGTTTGTCTGTCTGCCGCATCAGTCAATAAATCATTGTTGTGTTAAAAACAGACTATATTTTTATGACAAACAGGAATAAATTGTTCATTAAGAACATAATCACAGCCTTATTGTTGAATTTAATAATAAAAATCATGTCTATTTCACAAGTATCACCATGAAATGTTTGGCTTTTCTAATGTACTTTCTATATAACACACAATTAAGCAGAGCATTCACCACTGAGCTTTGTGAACCATGAAAAATACCTAATTACGTGGAGCTAAAGATATAGAATCCCATCTTTATTGTTGATTGTCAAGTATCCTCAAAGCTGCATTGCAAAGCCAAACATGTTCGCTGAACATGTCTCAAATACTGCTTAATATATCAACAAAACACCCACGACGCATCATGAAAAATAAATACAAAAACATAAGCAATTAAGAAGAAATGAAACAATCTGAATGTCATCCTCACAGTAACATTTCGAAGACTTCTGAGCAGCTATGCTTTTGTCTGTTTCTCTTTAAGTTACTACACTGCCTTGCTCTGTGAACAATCAAGCAGAATTAGCTTGACATTAAAATAATCAGTTATTTTGCTGCAACAACATCATGAATACAAATATGATGTATATGCTGAATATCTCAATTTGGCATATTAAAAAAGCATTTTATCAACAAAAATGCCACGCTAGGGGAACAATAGTGCACAATTAAGCAAAAATGGAAAGCAATCAGCTTTCTTTCTTATGCATCATCATTTTTTTTTTAGTTGATGTATAAACCAGTGTTTCAAAAGTCTATTAGTAACACAAAACAAGGTTGCTGTCACACGTGAGGAACAGTGGAGCACAACTAAGCAGAAATGAAGCAAAGGGCAGATTCAGTTATTTAACTTCATGGTCCTGCAGACTGATTAGCCCTTAGTGTTTGACATGTGAGAATTTTCATGTTCACATCCGGCTATTAGGAAAAATGGGACAATTACATAAGGTTTTATGTAGATGCTGCTGGATTGATGAGCCAAGAATGAGACACAGTACATTCTGTGATACAACCCCAATTCCAGTGACGTTAGGATATTGTGAAAAATTTAAATGATACAGAACACAATTATTAGATTTTAAGACAATGCAAATCTCATAAGCCTGTATTTTATTCCCAATTGAACATAAACTGAGACATTTTACCATTTTTTTGTAAAATATTATCTAATTTTGAGTTTCTTTTCAGCAACACATCTCAATAAAGTTGGCACATGGGCAACAAAAGGCTGGAAAAGTAATTGGAACAAATCAAAACCAACTGGAGAAGCATTACTAATTACTGTATTTTCCGGGTGATATGTCACTTTGGTATATTAGTCGCACAAGCCAAAAAATGCATAATGAAGAAGAGAAAAACGTGTATTAGTCGCTCTGCAGAACAGGTCGTATCAGTTTGGGAACGCGTGTCAAACGAGCGGCGTGCCAGAGGGGGGAGCTCGCGGCTCGTCTCCTCTGACAAGCACCCTACAGTCGAATTTATTCAAAATACAAGTCGCTCCGATGTATTTGTTGCTCCCCTCGCAGGACTATGCAAAAAAACACGACTTATAATCAGGAAAATACGGTAGCATTTTAGAGGGACAGAGCCTCTCAGATGTAAAGCTGCACTCAGGTTCACTAATCTCTGACAACCTGCATCTAAAAATTGCAGAAAAGTTTCAGATAAATGTAAATGTGAAATATGTGAAGTCTTTAAATATCCCACCATCTACAGCTAGAAGGTTGAAGGACAGAAGTGGATGCTCATGATCTTCAGGCCCTGAAATGGCACTGCATTAAAAACAGATATGACACTGGAAATCACTGCATGGGCTCAGGATCACTTCCAGGAATCACTGTCTGTGAACGCAGTTCGTTGTACAATCCACAGATGCAAGCTAAAGCTGTATCATGCAAAAAAGAAGACATATGTGAAGAAATACAATTGAAATGCATTGAATTGAACTGTCGATCATGCAGTTCAATTTTTCACATGTAGTTCATTTACTTTAACCAAAGGTGTGCAACAGGTGGGTAATATTCTATTAAATTTATTTTGTTACATGTACTTAAGTAGTTTTTGTAAATAAATATATGACCGTATGTAGTTGTTTCTCAGAATACTATTTACTCTTGCCCAGTTACATTTGTTTTGACCAAAAGTGCTTCTACCCCGTTATGCTCAATTACACATCTCAATGAGTAGGAATCATTTTTGCACTGATTGTGTTTGAGGCCAAATGACAAATAAAAAGTCATATTATGCGCTGACAGTATGTCACCCCAAAACAGATCTCAACAAAGTTACAAAATGCTCAAAAATAATTAAATAGATGAACAAAAATGGATGAAATAAGCAAAAATGAACAGAAAATATAGAGGATAATTAACAAACTAGGCCAAAATGAACAAAATAATCCAAAATTTAACAAAAAAAATTTTTAATGTTGCTGTTAGACAGTATACAATATTTAACAACATTTACATGTACATGCTTCCTGCACTTTACATTGTGATTATCATGTTGGATGAATACTAAGCTGTTCAAATTAGTCTATAATCCATTTTAAATTGTTGTGACTCACTACTTGCATAGGTTTTTATGATTATTTTAAGTCAAATGCTGCTAACTTGTAAAATGATTAGAAGGAGGTGGCTGGAGTGGTGATGGCAGCACACTTGTCCGAGCATGAGACAACCTGATAGTGATCATGCACTGAATAACAGAGATTGAATTCTGTCAGTTGGAAACTTTAGTTTTATGCTCAAGTACAAAAATATTCACCTCAGCATCAACATCCAACCTGCCTTGTTGCAATTTCAGTGAGTTGTTCCAAGTTAAAGAAAGGCTAAATAAAAAGAGATTCCCCTAACTCTTCCAGGTTGGACCTTTAAACACTCATACAGTATCTCCTAGGTTTTAGTATTTTTTGTGTTTATTCTTTGTGCTTGGTGTAATTTTGCTTCAACACATGATCACGTATCCTTTGAATGTCTTCAAATGAATAAAGCAAACGAACACTACTATAATCTTCCTTTTGCTTTAATTCCATTAAGGTGAAGGACTCTTTTTTTCCCTTTAGGTGAGGCTCCCCAGCAGATTAATTCATGTTTTTGGTTTACTTTTTTTTTTTTAAATCTACCAGCATTCATATCAGTCGGCTTATAAATCTGACAATTAGCCACCTTTGGTTGCAATTGTACTTTGAATGTGTTGCATTTTAGCATATAGCGGCTCTACAGATCAATTACCAAGGTCAAGAATGAACAAACTGCACCAGTTTTTTATTACAGAGGAAAACTGTGTGGATGGAGAAAAGGTTTTAATGTGACATTGATTTTTCAATCAACACAGATGCGGTCTGCTCTTTATTGTTTCACTGGAAATAACCTTGAGAGGTTTTCAAAAGCATTAGAAGAAATCTCATGGAGACGTTTCTTAAGATTAATGTTCAGCTTCTGATGTCTTGTGTCTATTGAGGGAAAAAAATTATACAAACAGTCTTGAAAGGACTTTTTTAGTATTACTGTTTGGATTGATACAAAGGTTTCACAGTTACTTAAGTCACCGTTTCCCAAGATCCCCTACCCCAAAAAATGGTAGAAAGGCAAAATGCCACAGAGCATCATAAAAATGTTTGTTAAAAATGATAATAAGATTTATCTGAAAAGAGAAAGCACTTTACGGCTCAGTAGATAGGGTGGATTGTCCAAGAACTCAAAGGTTAGCCGTTCGATCCCTGGTTCTCATGTCCATAGGCCAAAGGGTCCTTGAGTAAGAACCCCAAGTTGCTCCCAGTGAGTGTCGCTGGTGTGTCAATGTGTGTGTGCGCGCATGTGTGTGAGCCAATGAATAAATGGAAAGCAGTCTAAAGCGCTTTGAATGGCATTCAGTGGAAGACCATTTACCATGTAAATGAGCCCTAAATTAACAACAGAGAACACAAGCATCAAGAAAATGAAGAAAACATGTAATAATGAACAAAAATCACCAACATCTGAAACAAAATTAATAAAAAATAAAATAGAAGAAACAAAATAATCAAGAAGAGTCAAGAATAAAAGATCATGTAATGAATGAAAAATCAAGACAATGCACTTTATTTTGTGTCCTGACCCTAAACTTAGGAAAACTGACTTAAAGTTTGCAATGTTTCCTGCTAAAACCATGTAAATACTGTAAACCTGTATTCTCATCTATTAATAATTCTCTCAGTCCTCACTTCTGTGTCTCCGTCAGCTCGTTAATTTTACTCCACAGACCATCCCCTCTGCCTTCATTTCTCTTTTGTTTCAGTCTGAACTTTCTCTGTTCGGGTCATTTGTGAGCGTTTGTACCTGCAGCCAATCACAACACTGTGTTTACATCTCCAGTCTGTCAGGGCATCAGGCAGCTTATTCGGGTGGAAGCAACTCACATTTCACAAGACAAACACAGAAATGTTATGTTTCAATTCGATTTCTTTCTGAAACCTTCCCATAGTTTTGAGGGAGTTTTGTGATGACGTGGGTGAGTTTATGTCTGCTATAGTGTGAAAACGCTTTGAAAAAAGCAGAGGAGACCTGATTTCAACAATAAATTGACACAACAGCCAAATGTCAGGGAAGACTGGGATGAATGGCAGGTCAACTCTCCCTCCTGAGCTGCCGCCTCCCCATTTTTCCTCTGTTTTGCATAATGTCTTCTAAGGCCAGCTCTATCGTCCAGACTCTCTCACACGGTCTGTGAGTGAATGGGAAGAGGGCAAATTTGAATCATGCTGTTTATACACCGAACAAGGGGAGAGTTGCATATCTTTGATGGTAATACGTTGGTGTGAAATGCATAGAAAATCAGATTGCCACCTGTAGCAATTCTTTGATTGCAGTAAATGACTGACGATTTGGCTCCTGAAGAATCATTTGCATATTGCAGATTTGTTTTTCTAAGACCACACACTGTAGACATTAAGGGCAGCATGAATTTTCCAGCAGCCACTTGAAGTACATTCCCAGTGAATTTTTCACTGACCACACACTGTTACTGGTACAGCCACTGTAGCCTAAACAACTAAATTGTAGTTATATGCTGTACTGCTGGCACATAGTTTTACACATACTGTAAATCATCAAAAACCACATGGTAATTTGAAAAACATGCGAGTTCTTTAGTGACATTTGATGATTCTATTTTCTCTTAATTGCCCCAGAAGGACGTAGAGCGAGAGACAGGGAGAATAAAAAGAATAAATGTGTGATAGTCACAAACCAGAAATGGTGCTGGTCTTTCATGGCCAGAATAAAAACAGAATATTATTGCAATGGTGTCATTAGACTAAAATATTGACTGTCTCACTGAGGGAACGTTCATTAAAGTGGTGATAGTCATATGGGGAAGTTGAGTGAAGCTAATGTTTTTGTTCACTGTAACTGTGTCTAAGAGCTCCAGCCAAAGTGTTGAAAATTTAAATGTAATTACTCTGATTTACAGTGCTGCTCTCAAGACATGAATAGGCATGAAAAAGAGGGCATACAGAGCACAGAACAACCAGCGCTTCATACAGGGACGTGAAATATAATCATTATCATTTTTTTATTAAAATAAGATGGCTAAAAAAATACTATGAAGACACATTTAATATGTGGCAAGTCAGTCAGTATAAAGTGTTGAGATACGAAGCAGTGGTACTATCTCTTGGAGTATACTGTATTACAAGTTGTTTATTTCTAGATTAAATGAAGCCCATAAGATCCATTTGACTACTTTTGAAAATTATCCTTCCTTTCATGTGCAAAGCTTCGTATTGATCACAACGACAGTATAAGCCAGTCAGAGCAAACAGCAGGTCATGGCTTTGTAGGTTTAGGCTTTGTAAGACGAGACTTGATAATGTAAAACCTTTAAGTCCTGATTTCAGAGCTTTGTAAAATAGTCTGATTCCGATGAGCACCAAAGTCCCACCCCTTATTTTATTTAACCAGGAAGTACTGTGAGAGTAAATCTCCTTTTCAACCACGCCCAAAAGACACCATTCAATAAAATTCCTTCACACATGACCAATCATGAGATTCGGCATATTTAAAAAACAGTCACAAAACCAGTTTAGGGATTGCAGCTACATTTATCATTTACATGCTCATAGCTTTAAAATCACCCAAGGAGACAAATTCCTTAAGCTGTAGCATATTCTGCAAGTTATTCCATGACCAGGAGCAGAATAGGAGAAAGTAGTGTGACTGAATTTTATAAACATCCTGGAGAGTTTTTAAAGAAGCATCTAGACAAGCAAAAGTTACTGTTTTACAATTACTGGAAGGTGAAAAAAATAACACAGATAAGAGGTGAGTTTACCCATTATAGCTTTGTAGATAAACCAATGATGTTTTCTTTAAAGCTCAGAAAACCAGATCATATATTGAGGACTGCAGTTTCACCTCAGGGAATCCTAAAAATAGCTGATTACTGTTATTTTGCAACAAACTTTCATTTTCTTGCCGTGATAAATTACCTCGAGATTGACAAACATCATGTGTAACTAATAGCACAATTAATTAATTATTTATTTATTTTCCCATAGTTCTATACCCCGTTACACAGAGGGGGGGACTCAGGTACTTGATTGCTGACAATTAAGATGTAGCTGAAAATGAACACTCCTACTCGCACCAACTTAATTTCATACCATCATTCATTTCAGCAACTTCATTGCAGTATCTGCATTCATGCTTAGTTATTGGAATTGTTGCTGCAGTAACACACTTTTTGCAAAGAACAGTGTGTGTAAGAACCATCTTGCCACAAGTGACAATAACTGTAAATGATGAAAGTCATTTCAACTTCCTTCGAAGGACCCATACCACTTGGACATCAGTGTACACACTAATATGCTAACAACCTCTTCTCACGGAGCCATTAGCAAAAAAGTCTTGGACGCTTAGTGGTGTAAACTAATTATCTACTGGTGTGCTCTTGCATGCCAAACTGATGGTGAGCAATAGAAACCAAAAAAGGGAAAGGCTCTAGCAGAGATAACTGTTGCTGCAAAGCAAATGAATGCAAACATGCACACACACTTATAAATTGATGGTAAAAGTGGGTGAATGGGAGTCACTCATTTATTCTTTCCAAATCACTGTGAAGGTTGATAATGAGGGAAAGGTAAAAGATAATAAAATACATTTTCTCCTCCACTCCCAGTCTTTCACATCCCTCCTTCTTTATCCCTCGTCCTCTTCCCTGGACACCGTCTCCCTGTCAATTAACATTGCTCCAGTTGCTCAGTCAGCTTACTTGGTAGTCACCTCCCCGTCCTTCCTGTTTCCTCTGCTCCGTTCTCCTCTGTCATTTTCCTCTCCTCCCCTCTGTTCACCTCTCTTCGATTCTCCCCTCTTAATCACCTCTTCCCCAGTTTTCTCATCTAATCTCCTTTCATCTCTCATCTTCTGCCTTTCTTCCTTCACCTCTCACTGCAATTAATGACAAGCTTGGCGGGGGTTTTATTTTGTGTCTGGATTAATCAAGCTGACTTGGGGATATTTTTTTGTCAAATCGCCTTTCTGCACTTTGGCAGCATTTGAAAGAGCAACTGACTGAACTTTTAAGTGTTTGTTCAGCGGTTAGATAATTCAATGGGATGTACTGATTTGAGTAAAATGCTATAATCATATGTTCAGAAGTTTAGTAACATGATAATATCCTCAAATCCTGTATTTCATGTACAGAAATTTATCATGTTGTATACTGCATGCATGTAACAAATCGACGCCTTCTAAAAATAATCGCCTAAGTCATTTTTTCAGATTTTTCAGGAAACACAAGAAACTGAACCTGCCTAAGTCACACTCTTGGCATAGACAGTTATACTAAAGGGGTGGAATGGCACAATCTGTTTAACTGAGGATGTACGTCGGCAATTTTACCAGAGGTGGCCAGCATCATGAGGAGATGATGTAGGAAAAAACATTTTTGTAAAAAAATGACTTAGGCAATTATTTTAAGACGAAATACAACTTCCCGTAGCACTAAATTTATGAATTAAAGATAGGATCCATTTGCAGAAAAGGAATCAGAATGAACTTGATTGCCAAGCATGCTTTTACACATACAAGGACTTTTACTTGACATCAAGGTGCGCTCATGTTACGCGCTCCCTAATGACGCGGCCGATAGGCGCCTCATACAGTGGGGACTTTTTTTTGGCCACGCAGTGTATATATCAGGTCTATGCCATGCCCATGTGCTTGCGCTTGTGCTAGTGC
>JAQQAE010010192.1:0-14215 GCA_029823295.1 Pseudamia nigra
CTGATTGACCTCAAAACGACCCTTCACAAACTAATGGATGACGTCACGGTCACTTTGTCCAGTTATATATACAGACTGTGATTAATATATACAAACTATGTTTTCTGCTTAATCAGTGACTTTGAAGACGTGACCATGACATAAACTTAAACCTCAGTAATTCTCCTGATTATTTTCTCACCGCCCCGAGTGTCTCCGTTTTTGTCGTTGTCCCTCAGAGACACACATGAACGAGTGGACTGCATCGCGTCTGCCTCCTCGTCACAGACAGACGACGAGTCCCGGCTCCGTCACTGATAAACGAGCCTGTCGGGGACAATAAAACACAGTGGACGAGCAGAAAAGAGGAGGGATTAAAGATGCAGGTCCCACTGGAGATGAACAGCAAACGGGTCGCGATCGAGATGTTTGACCACGATTCACAAAGATAAACATGTTTCCTTTGTCTGTGTAATAAGACTTTGGTTTGTTTAAGACAAATGTGATCAAAATAAATCAATCAACAAAAGTTTTTAATATGACTAAATCACAGAGAAACTGTCTTTTTTCCAACTTTTAGGCCATTTTTTGTCATTACACTGTATCTTTACATCTTTCCCTTTTTGTTTGCGTCTTTATGGATCAGGGACAAAAATAGTAACAAGGCCTTAAGTTGTTTTGTCATTCTGTCTTCGGATTTTTTTTTTGTTCTTGTCAGGGCCACAAATCAGCCTTTGAACTCGAATAATATGTTTACAATGACATGGTGATAATTATTGATGTCAACTGATGGCGGAGAACTTCGTCGGCGCCATCGTCGAGCCTCGTCTACGCGATGTTTTTAGCCGAGTTAAAGACGCACGAGGCCTTTCACGCGGCGACTGCCGGCCTGAACCGGCGTTTACGGGACACGGCGGTTTCATTGAACGTCTCCACGTGGGCCTCGGAGGAGATGGTAAATTAAATACATAGTCATATCAGATAACTGAAGGAATCCTGTCGTAAAGAGGAAATGAAATGGAGCTGTAAGGAGGAGAGTCTGGAAGGAAGCGACGGCCTGAGGAACGTTTTCATTCATGCTGCGTACCTCGGAGTAGAGCAACCCCAGCTACGGTGGTGTGCAATGTTTTTCATGGATTTAAAAAAAACTGAACATGGAGGTAGATGATGCAGGAGAATATATTTCTGGACATTAAGGGTCCATCGGAGAAAACTCCAGGACATAATCTACAGCTGTAAATGTAACTCGAGTTTAATTATACACTGCCTGGCCAAAAAAAAAGTCACCACCTGGATTTAACTAAGCAAACAGATACTGACTGCACGGGTGAGTATGTTTCAGCTGGAAGCAAGTTATTTAACCCTAACCGAGGCAGTGAGTAGCTTCCCGGTTCTTAAACGACCATGTGGAAACACACATCCTGTGGTTGTGGAAAAAATGATCATCTGTTTCAGAAGGGTCAAAAATTGTCATCAAGCAAAGAAAAAAATCTAAGGAGATTAATGAAACTGCTACTGTTGGGTTAAAAGCTGCCCGACATATTAGTAAAAACTGGAAGGATAGTGGAGGAACATCAGTGATCATTTAGAGGTGTCCAGGTCTAGGTTCAGCAACGTTATGTGTCCAAACAATGAGGTCATGTGACGACCTGAAAATACTGACCAGGTTATTCCATCAGTGGATTTTTTCTTCGCTGATGACACAGGCATATTCCAAGATGACAACGACATGATTCATCGGGCTCAAATTGTGAAAGAGTGGTTCAGGGAGCATGAGACATCATCTTCACACATGGATTGGCCTCCACAGAGTCCAGACCTTAACCCCACTGAGAATCTTTGGAATGTACTGGGGCAGACTTTTTTTTGCCTTTTTGGGGCTTTATTTGAAGTCAGACAGGAAAGTGGGGAGCGACATGCAGCAGGGGGCCACGGGCTAGATCCGAGCCTGGGTTGCTGCGAGCGGGCTACGGGTGCACGGTGCCAGGCACTGAGCTACCGGGGCGCCCCGGTGCTGGATCAGACTCTGCGCAGTGGTCCGACTCTCAATCATCAATACCAGATCTTAGATCTCGCAGAAACTTAACGAAACGATGCAACAGTGACTGCATCCCATAAGCAAAGCTAAAGGTGGTCCAATGAAGTATTAAATTATGCAACTTGAGTGATTTGTCAAAGTCTTTTCTTGTTACAAGAACCAGCACCACGTTTCCCTTAGTAGTCGTGCGACTAATCCCAAAAGCTAAGACGATGAAGTTCTGATGTGGAAAATTTTGATTGAATCCGTTCAGTTCAAGCACCAACCACCACATCATCAAAACCTTGAGCGAAAGTGTCCAAAAAACTGCACTACTGTCAGTGTCCACTGGGGGCTGAATCCAAACACAAGTCAGTTCCCATAGAGTTCCATGTTAAAATGTGGAGAAAAGCTCTAATTTTTGTGTCATAAGTCCTTCCAGACCCTGGATCTGTGCATAATAAAGGGTATATGTGCTTTGACTGACGGTCAAACCAAAGTCAATTTCTGGATTAGAGCGAGCAGGTCGTCATGCCAACATAACAGCACCCAGACACTGCTTGTTTGAGGCCGTGGACACAAAAACATTAATACTAACAAAACACAAACAAATACCTGAGTCCATAAAAACCCACAACCCATTTTGGGTCCCCTCTCAGATTTCAGAATAGCCAATAAACCATCCTTGGCCAAATGAAATTAATGGTAGTTTTATATATTCTCTGTCTGTTATATTCTATGTCTGTTCATCTCATAAATGTGCATAACTTTTACCAGAAAATGTACATGTCTCCATTTCGGCTTCATCAGAAAGTAGCACAAATGGCTCAGTCGAATCCGAATCAAATCTGAGAAAGTAAAAATGTTTTTCCCAGGCTCATAAACACATTTTCATGAGTGGACACTCAGACACCTGTTGTTTTTTACGTCTCTGCAGCCACGTGTCACTCTCATCTTACCACACATTGAAAAACGAGCCTTAACTTATTTCCCTCCCCCGCCAAGGCAGCTCAGCTTCTCTTCAGAGTCATAAAGTTATACAAACTGTCAGTTTTATCTTATTTAATTATTAGTTTAATAGCTATTCACCAAAAATAATATTTCCGTGATGGAGGTTTTCTTCTGGGTCGAGATCTGTAAAGTTTGAAGACGCATCAAATCCATGACACGTCACTGAATCAGCAGACTTTCACTACACTTTGGTGTCAGTTTCATGTCTGTAGCTTTATTTACTACCTTCTAGTAGCTATTTTTCCTCAACCCCTGTAAATGTAAGCATTTTGGATCACTGTGTCCAGAATACTGCCCACATCTGGATGAAACTTTGTGGTTTGATAGAATCTATTATGGTTTTTTGGCTAAATTTTCTGGGTGATATTTGTAGCATCACAGGGACCAATGCTGAATGTGGCCCCACGTCACAGCGGTAAAGAATCCTTTAAAATCTTCTGTACATAGACAATGACCCAGTTTACTCCTAGAATCTAAGTAGAGTAATGGATCCTTGTGCGATTTGTGACCTGTCCTGAAAATTTCATGCAATCTGTTCATAAATTTTCATGTTATGTTGTGAACAAACAAACATAACGTCCTTGGTAGAGGTAATTATGTAGAAAACTACTCAAGTATTGACCAACTTCAATCCATGGAACAGCAGAATATATTGCATTCATAAAGGTATTTTAGTTATTTATTTCCTTAATAATGTTGATGATTCTGTTGCTTGTGTTGTTTTTGTTCAACTCTTGTTGCTTATTTTGTTAAGTTTCCTAACTTACTTGATTTTTTTAAAAAAATTCTTGCTTATTTTGTTGTCAGTATCTGTATTAATTGTTAATCTGTATTAATTGTTAATTTTTAACAATTAATACAGATTAATTGTTAATTAAGTGTTAATTTTCTGTAATAATTTGTTCATTTGATGTCCATTTTGTTCATTTTTTTTCTTATTTTGTTCATTTTGGTGCTTATCTTTTGGACGTTTTTGCTCATTTTGTTGCTGAGTATATTCATGTGATAATTTCCGTGATTATTTTGTTCATTTTGTGCATGTGATCTATTTTTTTCTTCAACCTTGTTTTACTCCTATATATTGAGCTGTGGTCATATGTAACCTGAGTAGAATGTCCACTTCCTTATGTCACAAATGCAACTGAGTACGAATAAAAAGAATTCTGCAAAATAGCTACTCTCAAAAGTACGTCTTTCTGGAAAAAAAAAAAAAAAAACTACTCAAGCACGTGGAATGGAGTAAATGTACCCACCTCTGTCTCTGTGTTTAGTGTGGGGATTTGGCTTGAGAGAAAAAGTATCAAATTCTGGTGGATTTTACCCCTGATTTCAGCTCCTTCAGATTTAAATGACAGAATCACACCAAATATGGACGAGTTCACCACTTTACCGTAAGGTATCAGGGAAATAATCATTGGTGAACATAGGAAATTTCAGCACCATGGACAGAGTCAATGTGTGCATTTACAAGTCTGTCCCTTGGTCTGTAAGGGGACAGGCAAATGAATGAGATTTCAGCACCATGGACAGTCTGTGATGATGTTTCAGCACCATGGACAGAGTGAATGTGTGCATTTACATGTCTAACACTTGGTCTGTAAGGGGACAGGCGAATGAATGAGATTTCAGCACCATGGACAGTCTGTGATGAGGTTTCAGCACCATGGACAGAGCCAATGTGTGCATTTACATGTCTATCCTTTGGTCTATAAGGGAACAGGTGGATGGAGATTTCAGCACCATGGACAGAGCCCGTGTGTACTGATGACACATTAACTCTTTCAAGCATGACTTGTTAAAAAACTGAGATTGTGACATTTTTAGTCTTGTTCCAAACAATCTTCAAAATACTGTCATTTATTTTGAGCAAGGTCGTGGTTTAGTGCAGTGCAATCAGAATATGATAATGCACAAAAAATATCTCAACCACGCAATTTGAAAGGTTTTTTTTTAACTGTTTTTTGTTCATTTTTTAAAAGCAATTTCTTGACTGATTTATTTTTGTTCATTTGTCCTCTTTTTTCATCTAATTTGGTTAATTTACTGGATTATTTTGTCAATTTACCCCTATTTTGTTTCCTTCTTCATAATTTCTTAATTTTTTTGCTCATTTTATATATTTTTTGTTAAATGTTCTTTTTGCATCTAATGTGGTTTATTGTATTGACTGGTTTATTCATTTTTCTTCTGATTTTGTCCACTTTTATTCATTTTCTTTACCGCTTTGTACGTTTTGCTTCTTATGGTGCTTCTTTTTCTTGATTATTTTATTCACTGTAAGTCAAAATACTCACTTTCTTATTGTGTTTTGCCTTGTTTTTTGCATTTAATTTTTATACACTTAAAGTCACTGTGTTCCTGGGCCAGTGTAACGGACACCGTTCATGAAAGGGTTAATGAGGAAAGCTCAATGTGCAGATCCAAGCACAAATTCCACTCAATTTAATCCTCTAACACATATAAGCCAAAAGTCCAGTCCCAGTAAAAATGCTATAAAAACTGTCGCCAAGCCTTTAGTCCAGAATGTTTGTTCATTATTGATGAGTGAGTGGTTTCTTGCAACTTCGTCATCACTAGTGATTCATCATATTTCCATAGCACGTTTGAATATCAGAAAATGTGCATCTTTTTCACTACCGCTGTCCCCTCCGGCATAGAAACATGGTGGAAAACAGGCTGTTTCATAAACAGCTCCCAATTCTGATTTGACTACAGAAGTAAGTCATTTTTGCTGCTACCTGAGCAAAACAAAACAGAGCGGTACATTTTCCAAGGAGTAGATACAGAAACTTTATAGATAAGAGGCACAAAAAAGAATCGTTTGGAAAATATACAGTTATCATTTAGAAGTTACTTTCACTTTGGAGATTGAACACCAAGCCTTTACTGTAACTTCGTCATTTTCACATTGTTTTATGTTAAAAATGATTTAGTTTTTTCAAGTTAAATGAATTAAATAGTTTTTTATATCATTTACGTATATTAACCCTACATTAAGGTTAAGAACTCAAATTGGATTTCAAAATGAAAACAGTGCCTCATAATATTTTTTGTCTTACATCATTTAACTTTATGCATCTTTTTGTGTCTTAAGAGATTTTGTCCCTTTAACAGCACTTTTGTTTTGTTTTTTTTGTTTTTTTGGATTTTCACAGTTTTACAACATTTTTCCTTGTTGCATTTTGTCGTCGGCGTCTTCCTTCCTCTGGTCAAAATTCAGCCTTTAAACTTGAATTAAATCATTTTCAAATAAAAAACTTGAGCAGTTTAGTTGTTTGAGTAGTTGTTTGGCTCAATATGTTTTCATGTACTCAATTACATTTGACCACAGCTCAATGAATAGGGGACATTTTTATGCACCCAGGATATCAATTAAATAAACCAAAATAGCAACTAAAAAAACTAAATAAAACAAAAATATTAACATTATTTCTCATAACCAGCAATGTAGTCAACAAAAAAAACAGCAAAGTAAACAAAAGCAGTCAAATCATTAATAAAATATGAACACAATTAAGCAACATAATCAACAAAATTAGTGAAACAAATGACAAAATATCACCAAACTAAATACAAATGACCAAAAAAAAATCAACAAAATATTAAAAATTACTAAAACTAGCAAAATAATCATCTACAGTACATAAAACAAAAATAATACAGTAGGCTATAATTAAGCAATATTACACCTACGACTCCCATTTAAGCATTTATTTTTGTTGTACTTCTGCTTTTACTTGAGACGTTACATTTTAAAGTAACTGTACTGGGATCTGAGTATCATTTCTGTGTGCTCTGCATGTCTCTGGACATTTATTATGATGCTGAGAATATTTTTAGCCGTATGACCCAGCTTTACACTGTACGTGTTAAACTTCTTCCCCAAATATTATTTGGAGTCAACAGACAGAAGATTTAATGTTTTCCTAAAACACAGTTCGTCTTCCTCTCAAGTCATTACAGTTATTTTTTTTATGTGGTGGCTCCAGAGGATCATATTTTACATACATGTGTCTCTACAGAATCAGTAGGCGGGATGTTTGCTTGACCCCATGTCCTCAATATGTTCTGCATGACATGCATGAGATGTGTACGGACACGGTTATTACACGGTATAATGACAACGACTCCCATGTAACGCCTGGCCTGTTTAAGTACAGCTGTATATCCATGACAAATGAGGTTCCGGACAGTTAGTGTAATGAGTCACGCCTCATGCGGAGGTGACATAATGAGCCGTTCGTCCCCGTTTCTCCCGGATGGACGTGTCCGGTTTGGAATCCGGCACAAAAAAAATATACCACCCATCAAATGTTTGGACAAACCTCCCTCTGTGACTCTTTTTGGAGCATTTTCAACATTCTACATGAATGTTGAAGGCATCCAAAATGAAGTTACTACATCGTAAACAATAGTCTTAAACAACTCAGAACATGTTTTATATATTTCGATTGTCCACACTTAGCTTTGTACTCGTGGTTCTCGCTCCTCTGGGATGATTTTCAATTCACAGGCCTTGTCTTCTTACTGTGCTTTGGACCATCAGTCGACTTGTGCAGAGGAAGGAAGGGAAGAGTCAACAGCCCCTGTTAGTGATACTACAACTACTGTACAAATCCACATTATGGCAAGAAATAACCAGAAGGATATTATTACTTTAAGAAATGAAGGTCAGTCAATGTGAAAAATCTCACGAACACTGAACATGTGACCGAGTGCAGTCGCCAAACATCAAACGCTGTGATGAAACCGTCTCTGATGAGGAAGTCGAGGCTGATTGATCATCCAGTCACTTCCCATCTTTCACAGTTCACGTTCAAAGTTCTTGAGATTGTTTGGAACTAACTGATCTTCATTTCCTAAAGTATTGGATTGTCTTTGCTCTTAACAGTTTTTTGTCAAATGGATTTGTACCATAGTTGTAGTAGCACTAATAGTTCTATTTATGTGCTATTGGAGGAAAAACTTGCTTTACCAGTAGAGAAAACCGTCGAACAGAACCAGGGCTCCGGGTCGGCAGCGTCTACTTGACCTGCTGGTTTTAACGGACAGAGGACACACAAAACTAACACCACACTTAGGCTTATTCATTATTTTTCAGCCCTGTTCTGGTGAAATGCTACGATGCACCAATAAAATTGCCCATTATTTGGGTTTTGTAGGATTCATGTAGTAAATGAAAATAAACCTGGTCCTGTGAAACCTGCACGTTAGCTGTCAGAATCCGAAGTCTAAAGATCCGTCTCCCGTTGGTGACTGACTGCAGATAAAAAATGGGACTTTAGCTAAACTAAAACCTCAGACTTCATGTCCTATACTTTTTTTTTCCAGAGGTGTTTTTTTTAGGGTACATTCACACCAGTGTTTTTTCAAACGAACCAACCACTATGAATGTTGTTTATCCCCACATTCATGTGGTGGCGCTGTTTACAAAACACTGTGTTTTGGGTGACGTAAGTGAGAGCTGATTGGCTCCGCATTTGTAGAGGGAAAAATCCAGCAGACGAAAATATCGGATTTAGCTTTATTTCAGAATAATTACTGGTATTGGTGATGGTAATTAATGCCATTTTACTTGTTTTTGTAGCAATTTATTATCATGTTGTCCCCGTGTCTGCGTGGGTTCTCTCCGGGTTCTCCGGGTTCTCCGGGTTCTCCGGCTTCCTCACACAACCAAAACATGCACTAGGGGGTTAAGGTGAAATGGTCTAAATTGTCCATAGGTATGAATGTGAGTGTGAATAGTTGTGTGTCTCTATGTGTCACCATGCGATGAACTGACTCATCCAGGGTGAACCTGCCTTCGCTCAAGTCAGCTGGGATTGGCTCCGCCCACCTCTCCCCCCCGACCCTCACAAGGATTAATGGGTAGAAATTGGATGGATGTTTGTGCAAAAAGAAGTTTTACTCGCTTCATGAAATGTACGTCACAGTTTGCTACGGAAGCCTTCGTAGAACAAAAAGTGCTACGTTACAGACAGCTGGACCGAATCGAGACCGGGCAGAGTTCTCACCTTCAGAGAACCGCACCGGAGTTCGGATGGAGGCGTACCGAACCGGTTCTCTAGTCCCAACAAACTGGTCCGTTTTCACACCAGCCCAAACGAACCCAACTCGCAGCTGGTCCGGACTCCGGTCCGCTTTACGTGGACTAAAAATGTTGGTCTCGGTTTGTTTCAGTTGAACCATATGCAGAAAGCTGGCTACAATGCAGGGCATTGTGGGTAAACACAATCAAAACAAACACAGCACAACAGCTGGGACAAATGGCTCGCGGTCAGACGTGGAGTGAGAACCAGGTAAACGCTCTGATAGAAATATGGTCAGATGAAAATATATCACAACTGCTGGTATGAATTCATCAGAACGATGAAGTTTTCAAACTAATTAGCAGGAATTCAATCGTACAGCAGAGCAACGAGGCACAAAGGTTCAAAAATTGTGAAATCAACGTTGGACCGGCTTAGGGTCGCGACCCCGGTCGTACCGAGTCCACCGGACTATTAGGTGCAACAACGACCCAACGTCTTTTTTTAACCACTTTGATTTTCATTTAATGATATGAATGGGTTATGAACAGCTGTCGCGAGGTGGTACATTCCGGTGTACGACACTCAAACCGGGTTGATTTGGTCTGTACGGTTGAATTTTACACCACACCAGCTTTAGCAGACGGACAATCAGGGGCGATTAGTGCAACTGAAGATGCTGCTGGTACAAGGACATTTTTAAACTATTAATAGATGCAAAGCTTCCTGCAGAATTGATTTTTTTTTTTTTTTTGGTGGGGAAACCTCTCCGTACACAAAGATGCCTGCCGTTCTTAGTCAGCAGAGTTTTAAAAGTGTCATTTTATAATTAAACCATCTGAAGACGGGTTTTTTTTTTCTTCTGAAGACATAAAAGCAGCTGAACAAGTCAATATGAATGTTGCATTTTGTTAAATTAATGTGACAGACTGTAAGGTACAGCATGCAGGGTGACCCAAGACATCCATTACCTGATTGGATGGGGCTTTTTTCTTTTTTTGGAACACGATGAGATTTCCTGCAGTGGCTCTAAACTCCTGCATGGAGCTAAAGTCTTCACACCCGGGGTGTCCCGGCTCCTCTGCTGCTCGCCGCTTGCTGAGCAGGTTGGAGTGACATATTCGAGGTTTGCCCTATTGTGTGGGTGACAGGAAAAGCTCTTTTAGCAGGAACATTTTCAGCCACCGGGTGGATGTGATGACTGAAGTGTGGCTTTCACAGTTTGTCAAAGATAGCCTGTCTTTTTTTTTTGTTTTTTTTTTTTTTTGCTTGAAATGCAGAGGCGTGTCTGTGTGAAATTTGTGAAAGTGCATCGGAATTATCAACCCTTTTATACCCTGCCACGTGGTGATATTTACAAAATTCATGCAAATCCACAGTACGTCAGAGCTGGACAAAGCTTTTACTCGGGGGTATTTACTAGATCATCAGTGTCACAAATCCATATATATCCTATTTAATTGTCAATTCTTTATTTCAATGCGCTGTTACGAGTGTCTGTTCATGCTTGATGTATTTCACGTGTGGCGTCCACTTCACTGCCCTGCAGAGGCAACAAGATGATATTCAATTTATAGTAATTACTGTACAAAAAAAAAAAAGCAAAAAGCAAATCAAAATGGAATAAGTCAGTGAGTTTTTTCGACTTGAAACACAGGAAGCAAAAGGTACAAAATAATAAGGAAAATCGATGAAAATGAACAAAATTGGAAGAAAAATGAACAAACCAATCAAGAAAATGAGACACATTAGATGCAAAAAGAACAAAAATTAATGAGGGAAAAAATAGGAGAAAAATAAATGAAATGAGCAAAACAATCAAGATGTTGCTCAAAAAAAAATTTAACTATACAGTACAATCATGTAAATAAATCAAGTTAGATGCAAAAAGAGGAAAAAAAATAACAAGTAAACCAGTGAAGAAAACGCTTTAAAGCAACAAAAATCAAAACTCTGGAGTATTTTTTCTTTTTTTTTTTACTAATGATTCCCTGTGCGTTGGTTTAGTTCGACAGTGTCGTTAACTGCAGAAATTAAAGCCACAGGATTTGCAGTAAATACTGTTTGGTCTTGTATATGTCAATCTACTGCAAAAACACTTCAGAAACTCTGCGCTTGATTCAGAATTTTTTAACACATTATCAAATAGTACCGAAAGAAAAATGATGACTGTGTTTTAAATGACATAAATAAAACATGTTCAACCACTACCATGATCAAAACCAGTGACATTACTTCAAAGATTGTTTGGAAGTACCACAAGGCTCAAAATGTCATGAAAGCATAACATATAAAAGTTGTAAATAATTCATGCATGAAAGGATTAAATATGTCTATGGTTGGAACTGTGGTTTGTTCATATTTATAAAGATCTGCTCAAAGCTTATGGTTTTGGACAAAATCAGGCTCGTGGCACCAGGAAACTTGAAGGCAGTGTTAAAATAGTTCGTCAGAGATCGACAGGATATTTTGTGAAGAAACAAAACAAGAGAAAGTCACTGGTTGTATTTATGCTTCGCGGTTCATGTCATTACGTTTGTAATTTAAAGCTGCAGTTTTATGTACAGGAGGAGGATTTTGGGTTTAAAGTGGTGTGTTTTACACAAATGGAAAAAAAACACTAGCTCTGTGTGAAACATCATGCTTTGCCCTCTCTCTTTTTTTTAATGGTAGGGTATTTTTTGTGCTGGTGCTAGTTTGGTGATCCTCCAAATCCTCCAAATAGGTGTCGATCAGTGGGAAATTCTTTGAAAATTCTTTGAAATCACTGTAGTTGTGGCCTTGGTTGGGTTTAATATACATTGCCAGGACCTCTTTGTACAGAAAAGAAAAAAAAGAGAATAAAAGTCACCTGAGCCTAGTTGACATTTGACCCCTTGGGGTCCCCTCTTTCTCACTTGCCATCCTGACTCTTAGAAGAATGACCACAAAAGGTTCTTGGAAGACTTTTCCGCAAATATTAGGATAGTAAAAACATCGGTTATTATAATAATTCCACATCCCAGGACTCCCCCACTGTTTATGATCATGTTTCCCTAAAGAGATGGTCAAACAGCACGATGCTCCCCTGAAACAATACTGTAAATGAAAAAATATAGCTGTAGGACAGAGGTCAAATTAGTTCACAATCAAATATATTCCTCTTGTGTACATGCATTAGTGGTGGGTGGTGTAACAGTATTTTCAGTGTACTAGATATTCTAATATTCATTTCACATGGGATATGAATTTTCTATGTCTCATAACATCAGAGCACGGCTGAACAACTTCAGCTTCACTTTACAGAAAATATACTTGTCCCGCTGTGAAATGTGCTACAGAACACGTTGTCTAACCGGCTGAAACTTTATCACATGAGAATTAATTACCCTAGATTTCGTGTGTTTGCGGTGTCTTGAAGTCACTAACAGGATGTGATGTCACAGTTCAGAAACACAAGGTCAGAGTAAAAAAAATAAACTCTGGATTCCAGGTAGGCTGGAGTGTTGTGCTTTAAGGAGCCTGTTGTAGGTCAGTTCATAATGTCATCAAGCTATCATCAGATCTTTTGTGACATAACTGATGCTACTGAATCAGATTTGCTTGTTTACAAAACTGAATGATCACCAACGCAGCCCCACGTGAAGGACTCGGCTCCGTCGCGGCTCATTAACCCCCGCATCGTTGGTTAACATCGCAGAGCTCTGGTGTTTCTGACCGAGGTGTTTGAAAGAGGATGTTGTCCATCGTATTGACCTGTGACCAAGCAGTCGTCCTACAAAACCAACAAAATAAGCAACAAAATAAGCCGAAAAAATGAGCAGAACAAAAAAAAAATCAGGTACAAAATGAGCAAAAATGAACAATATAATGGAGAAACAGAGCAAAACAAGGACACAAAAATAAATGGATAAAACAAAGCACAAAAATGAACAAATCACCCAAAAAAAAAACTGAAATTACACACAGCCAGTCAAGGCCGGCAAGAGGAAGCCAAAACAAAAACAAGCTAAGACGCTTTCAGAGAAAATAATATAAACTCTTGAGAAACTCCAATTTTATATTTTTTGGTACCAGACCTCAAAAGTCCCCAAACCAATCAGCAGAAATCCTGTTACCATGGTTCTGAATAGATAAAAATCCATCACATCCTCAGTGTCCCCACGCATCCACGGATCCTCACATGTCCAGCAGCCGCTGTCCTCTGAGGACCCTCAGGTTCCCCTCGACCCGTCCTCCTGCATGTCAATTTCATTAAGGTCCAGCTGGTCAATCCCATGTTGCTTTGGGTTTAGGGAGAGACTCTGACAAAGAATGAGCAAAGCACACAGACAAGACATAGCAAGCAGGGAAAACTGAGCTGGAAGCAAGATAGAAATGCGTCCGAAGAAAAAAAATGCTCTCTTTCTCAACTCACTTTTCGGTGGGAAGCCAGTCTTGTATTTACTATGAACAGTCCAAAAATGCCGCTTTACGTTTCCCTTTTTTGTTATTGCGATGATAGACTGACAGATGAGGCAAACGCACTTAAAAAATGTCATTGTGGAAAAAAAAGTCCTCCTCCCATTCCGTAGGAAAGTGATAAGTTTTTGTCTTTTTACCTGGTCCAACTCATTTTTATACCTTTTCTTAAGTTTAAGAGAAAAAAACCAAGGGCTAAAAATTGGAGGTGACTAGCTTGGTAGTTTTGCTTCATTTAGTGTCGGTTGTTTGCGCAGTGACCCAAGTGTCAGAAAAAGTCCGACGTCACCTGACTGGCTGCCCTGTAAATCAATCAAGTGACGGGATGGACGATAGGCTGACGTCTACGACACTACTTTTGCGATTGACCGGTTGATCGCGATCGATGTATTGAGCAGCTCTGGTCTAAACCAAGGTTCTCAGTTATTTGTAGCATGTTTGATCCAAACACAAGCAAACAGATAAAAAACGAAGGAATTGTGGTTCCTGTATGTTTCTACTGCACTGGTAAAAAAGAAAAAAAAACCCACAGGCCCAGTAAATAAGGCTAAGTAAGTCAATGTGGTGCTCGCTAATTAAATCATTAATTAAAAGAGACCTGGATGACAATGATCTTAAGTTTAATAATCCACATTTAATTTTCATGTTTTTAGTTTCTTTGGGGCGACACGGTGGTGCAGTGGGTAGCACTCGTGCCTCACAGCTAGAAGGTCCTGGGTTCGATTCCAACACCGGGTGG
>JAQQAE010010193.1:0-14214 GCA_029823295.1 Pseudamia nigra
GACCAACATTTGATTTACCGTCACGAATCAGACATTCTTTTTAGTGTTTACCATGTGGCGGCTGCATACTGTAGCTTCTGTTGTAGCACACCGCCATCTGGTGGATGCATGATGCAACTGCGCCTTATAATCCGGTGCACCTTATAGTGCGGAAAATAGGGTAAGTACAGAGGGTTGTGTCAGGAAGGGCATCCGCCGTAAAACTAATCAAACATGCGATTCACTCATATCAGATGATTTGCTGTGGCGACCCCTGAAGGGAACAGCCGAAATTCAGACAATCTGAATTAGTAAAATCTTCCTTTCCTCTCGTCTGCTTTAAACATGTTTAAGAGCTTATATGCATTTTTATTTTGCTGGTGACGCTGTCAATTGATGGTCTGGGGCAATCTGAGGAAGCCTGACACAGATGACCCCTGAGAGCTCGTGTGAGTGCAGCAGCATAGTGGAATGAATCGACTCAGCCATGATTTAAAGGCGCAGCCATGATTTAAAGGTGTGTGAGGCAAGGATGACAGTGATTGGGCAGAAAGGTAGGCTCCTGCCTGAACTATACACAGACTTCATTTATTGTTGATTTTTTTTTTTAGATTATGCTCTAAATTTTGTTATTTTTTCTTTTTTGTCACAACACATAAAAAGGAACAAAATAAGCCACATTTTTCAATTCTTAAAAATGTTACATTGGAAGTGTAAAATACATAAAAAGTTGCAAACACTAAAAATGTATGTATTTCCTTTTTTTAAATTAATGTTTGGTCCCATGTGTTAGCTTGTTTTACCAATTTTATTTGATTTTTTTGTTATTTTGTTCATTTTCTTATTTATTTTGTTTGTGTATTTCTATATTGCTCTGTATTTCTCGGTTTCTTTCTCAATGTTGCTCATGTTTGATGTGTTGCTGTGAATGACACAGTCTTCATTCTTCCAAATGTTATGAATATATGCAAAGTGTTTTGAAAAGTGCATTTAGTAAAAATGTAAATGTTATGTCTGTTTGTTTTGAGTATTTGGTCCCGTTTTGCCCACTTTAGTCATCTTTGTTTTATTTTGTAGCTTACTTTGTCTATTTAGTTCATTTTTGTGACTATTTTGCACATTTTGACAATTTTTGTTCTTTGTTTTGTTCATTTTAATCATTTCATTGCTAATTTCCTTATTTTCCCTGTGAATTGTTTATTTTGTGCATTTTGCTGCTTGATGCGTTAAATTTGTTGTTTATTTTCTTTATTCTTTTGTTCATCTTGTTGCTTACATTGTTCATTTTCTTGTTTAATTCACTAATTTCTTAATTTTGAGCATATTTTGGTCATTTTTTTCTGACAATTTTTTTCATTTTCTTATTAATTTGGTACATTTCTCTTGATTATTTTTGATCATCCTCCTGTTTCATTTAATGTTTATTTTATTGGTTTTTTTGATTGTTTTACTCATGTGTTTAATTTCCTGTCTATTTACTTACTTATTTTGTTGACTTTCTGACATATTTTTTCACTTTCTTAACTGATGAATTCATTTTTTCAGTTTATTTTGTTTATTTTCTTGCTTACTGAGTTCATTTTCCTGCTTATTTCAGTCATTTTCTGCATGTTTTGCTTATTTTGTTCATTTTCCAATTTGTTTTCTTCATTTCCTTGATTAATTAATTCATCTCTCTGCTTATTTTGTTCACTTTCTTGTATATTTTCTTCAATTTCTTGATTAGTTCACTCAATGTCTTCATTCTCTGATTTATTTTCTTCATTTTCTTGATTATTCCATGTATTTAATGCCTCTAGTGTTCCAATGGAATACACACCCTTGTTTCTGCTGTTGCTGAATTGCTGAACAAAAGCCGCTCGACTGGTGGTGAGATTGTGCAACTGGGGCTTGGTGACTTCCCACAGATGCACTTGCTCTGTGGACAAAGAAGGAGAATGCCAGAGATGAATAACTGGTCTGTCTCTTTCATTGATTTCCTCTAAGAGCGAGGAGTGAACGGAGAACTCCTGTTGGCTCCGCTGAATAGTCTTTTTCAACCCATATCTCAAAAAGGCACAGTCTTAGTCTTGCTACAGGGGACAAATTTCCTCAAAGAGCAACTCAAGAGTTGATTTGAATGTCTTTGTAAATTAATCAGGGCGGTTACAACAAAGACAAAGGTTGTATCTGAACAATGACGGGGGTGGAGACATTTTTAATCGGGCATCTCTGGATCCTGCGGGAAATTTGGAGTAGATTTTTGTGTTGTGCTGTTGAGGCATCAAATTGTGTGTTTTTCTATAGAGGTTTAAATAGGAAACAGAAATAGACTGAACAAATGAAGAACAGAAGCATCAGATGAGTAGAAATGTATCATAGTTAGGGAAAAATGAACAAAATAAACAAGAAAAGGAATAACACCAGAAAAGCAATAGACAAAAAAATGGATTAAAAATAAAGAAACAAAATTGATTGATTCCAACAAAAATAATCCAGGAAAAATGCACCACATAAAATGAAAAAAGAGAAAGAAAACAAACAACCACACGGACTTAATAAATAAAATCAATCCATTAAAACAAAATAATCCAGGAAAATGAACCAAATAACAAAATGAAAAAAACCTAAAATCAATCTGCAACATGAACAAAAATGAACAAAATAATTGGTAAAATTAAAAAAAGTAATACAAATGAATCATAGGTGTAGATGGCATGTGCCCACATATTGAAACCTGTGCTCAGATTTGGCCAGCGATGGATCATTTTGTTCATATTGTTAATTTTGTTGATAATTTTTTTGGGAATATTTTGTTCACTCTGATTGTTTTACTGATTTTCTGTCCATTTCTTCAATTCTTGTTCATCCCATCCATTCTGTGGGTTATCTTTCATTTTTCTATCATTTATTATTATTATTTTTGCTCATTTTCATCCAGTCAACACAGACAATGACAAAACATTAATAAAAAAAGCTAAAAAAGAAGCAGCACCGAAAAATTTGAATTTAAACTGTTATAGACCAAGGTGTAGATTATGTGTGAACATTGATGAAAAATAAAAAAATAAGTAAAAATGAACAAAATAATCAAGAAAATGAGTAAAAATGACCAAAGTAACCAAGGAAATGAGTAATGACCAAAATAATCAAGAAAATGAGTAAAGATGATCAAGATAATCAAGAAAATTATTAAAAGTGAACAAGATAATGAAAAATGAGTAAAAATTACCAAAATAATCAAGAAAATTAGACAAAATGAACCAACAAAATTCAAGAAAAGGGAAGTAAAATGAACAAAATAATAAAGAAATGAATAAAACTAAAAAAATCTAAGAAAATTAAGAAAAATTAGCAAAAGAAACAAGATTAACAGAAATGAACAAAAATTAGTAGAAGTGAACGGAATAATCAAAAAAGAGTAAAAGTGAACAAAATAATTAAGAAAATTAGTAGAAATGATAAAAATAATAGAGAAAAAGTAAAATGAACAAAATAAATATAAATGAATAAAAATGAAAACAATCATCAAGAAAATTAGTACAAATAAGCAAAGGAAAAATTAATAGAAATGAAAAAAAAATTCAAGGAACTTAGTAAAAATAAACAAATTAATAAAAAAAGATGAGTAAAAATGAACAAAATATTCAGTAAAATGAATACACTTAACACAATTATCAAGAAAATGAACAAAAGTGAACAGGAATGACCAAGAAAATGATCCAATAAACAAAATGGGTGAAAAATAAGCAACAAATAGCAAAAGTAGACCAAATAACCAAGAGAAATGAATAAAAATGAAGAAAATAAGCAACAACAAAAAAACCCCAAAACAATCAAGAAGATGAACAAGTGAATGAAACAAAACAAGCGACAACATGATCTGACCGAAAATAATTACTAAATCAAAAGGAGCAAACCCTTCCCAAAAATCAACAGCGCGAATGTGGTACGTGACGCACGACACGTCACAGCTTCAATCTGCCCCGTGTCCGTGAAATGTCGCACACCTGGTTCACCTGCTCAGCGATCATCTCTCACATTCCAGCTGCCTCGTTTCCGACGAACACCACAACGTGACAACGGCGTGAGTCACGGAGGGGGCGTGGCCTCGCAGGCGGAGCGTAGGCGTAGGCAAAGAACAGCTGACAGTCAAAAAGCAGGTCCGTCCGGCTCCCGAACACAACACAGAGGAGGCGCTCGGGTGAAGTTGGGCTCCGGCTGGAAGCGAGTTTCAGTGCGCGCGGAGGGGTTGGGAAAAAAAAAACCCACGGAGCTGGATCGTATTTTCTGGGCTGTTTCAGGGAGCGTGTGGGAGCAGGACGCACGGAGATGCGCGAAATGAAACGGTTGTAGTTGGAAAGGTAAGGCATCCACTGGACGTTTTAATCAATTAACAGAGGAACCATGTATAAACGCAGTGAAGACGCGTAAAATAGCAAAACGCAGGGTTTTGTCTGCGCTGTTCTACTATAAAACTCTGGCTGTGTTGCATCCTGGTTTTATCTTATTTTTCATAACCTAAATATATCCACTCACCTTTGTATTTCCCACCAGAATGCACTGAAGTACCAGTGGCTATTTATACACAGGTTATAATCAAGAATTTCGCTTTATTTGCCTGAATCATGTAGTTGAAGACCCGTTTGGCATCTCCCCAAACTAATAAATCTACACTATATAATATTTTTATGTTCTTATTGGTTAAACAAGATGTACAAGGGAATGAGGATCCAACTTATTTATCCATTTTTTAATATTCAGTGTTGCAAATGTTGAGTTGAAATGAATAAAGTAAGCAGTGAATGAATAAAATTACTAAAAAAGAGGAGAACTTATGCACAAAATGAACAAAAAGAAACAAAGTGATCAACAAAAATCAAGAGATTGAAGAAAACTATCTCAAACACAAATAACAAGAAGCAAAAAATATGAACAGAACTTTTTAAATAGACCTACAAAATGAAATAAAATACAAAAAATCCTGACTGAAGGAAAAAAAGAAACAATGAACCACACTGAGTAAATAATGGGTTATGGTGAAATGTTAATGCATCAATTTGTGCCTAAAGGGAACCAAAATGAGTGAAACCATAAACACAATTATCAAAATAATTGGGCAATATTTAGCAAAGGGAAAAGAATCCTAAGGAGGATATCAAAAATAGTTGAAAATGGATAAAAATGAACAAAATAATCAAAATGTGCAAAATAAGAAGCAGAAGTGATGTAAATGTAATCAAGAGAGTAAAACAAATGAGCAGGAAATTGATCACAATAATAATTTGATACTTCAACTGCTTGCATAGTTACTGCGTTTCCCCATTCCAAGGAAGAATACGCCACTCCTGATGTACTTTGCTCTTTAAAATGTTAGTCATACATATTTTCACCTCATGTGCGCTCAATACTGTTATTTATTGCCCTTAATTATGTGTCTGTTGCTTCATGTTGTCATAAATGTGTTATCTGGCAATGGTACCCAGTGTTTTGAACTGAAATTGAAACTGTTAATGCTTCTTTAAATAATCATGCATGTTGTTGCAGCTGCATCTGCCAAATCAATCCCAGGTTAGTTTTGCTCACAGCTGTTTTCATGCCTTGCAG
Organism: Pseudamia nigra; assembly: GCA_029823295.1. Lineage (NCBI taxonomy): Eukaryota > Metazoa > Chordata > Actinopteri > Kurtiformes > Apogonidae > Pseudamia > Pseudamia nigra. The sequence goes on from JAQQAE010010193.1 coordinate 5,566, forward strand.
TTCGTGCTACTGGTAGAGAAGAGGCAGCTCTCTGCTTTTCATCTGGATCGTTGTCCTCCGGCAGCTGCTTTTTCAATGTGGGATACAGTTTTAGTGCTTTCGCCAGGCTGAAATCCTCCAGGGTCAGGACCTCCCTCATGGCGGCCTTGCTCCTCGGGCTGCTGCTTTTTGCAATACAGTCTCCCCCCATCCCCTCCCGACCCGTGGCTGCTGAGGGACCGCCTCCAGATTCACCCACTCTGTCTCCCGGTGACAATGGGACCACCAGCCACCCGAACGGGACGCTCCAACAACTTCCTCAGATTATAATCATAGGTGTGAGGAAAGGGGGGACCCGGGCGTTGATCGAGATGCTCAGCCTGCACAGCGCGGTGGCGGCGGCTCAGAACGAAGTGCACTTCTTTGACTGGGAGAGCCACTTTCAGAAAGGCCTGCCCTGGTATCTCAGCCAGATGCCCTATGCGTTCCCTGACCAGCTGACGGTAGAAAAGACTCCAGCGTACTTCACCTCTAGCAGAGTCCCCAAACGCATCCACCAGATGAACCCCAACATTAAGCTGCTGCTCATCCTCCGAGACCCCACCGAGCGGGTGCTTTCGGACTACACCCAGGTCTTCTACAACCGTCTCCAGAAGCACAAGCGCTACCAGCCCATTGAGTATGTGCTGGTGAAGGACGGTGAGATCAACCTGGGATACAAGGCTCTCAATCGCAGCCTGTACTACATACACATGCAGAACTGGCTGCAGTACTTCCCCCTGGAGAGCATTCATGTCGTGGATGGGGATGAGTTAATCAGGGACCCCCTACCTGAGATGAAAAAGGTGGAGAAGTTCCTGAAGCTGGAACCCCAGATAAACGCTTCAAATTTTTACTTCAATAAAACTAAAGGATTCTACTGTTTGAGAGACCACGGGAGGGAGCGGTGTTTACACGACTCTAAGGGCAGGGCGCACCCTCACGTGGCCCCTGCCATCCTGCAGAAGCTCTACCAGTTTTTTCATGAACCCAATAAGAAGTTCTTTGAGCTGGTGGGTCGAACATTTAACTGGAAATGAACAACTCTCAGTAATTGTAAGCTTCAGCCTGCATCAGTCGGGGTAACGTCCATGAGGTGTCTCCTCTTTTCCACACTAACTAAGTAGGTCAGCGGTGCCCAGTCCTTGCCACAAAGGTCCAAGACACTGCAGGTTTTCTTTCATCCTTCGACACCTTCCCCAAATTATCACTATTTCATGTGACAATGTCTTGAATTTCACTGTAGAGAAAATCAGGTGTCAACTGTGCAGCAAAAACAAGGCAAACAGCAGTATCAAAGAGTAAATAAGGAGTAACGTAAGAAAATGGACAAAGTGAAAAAACTAGTTGATTGAGCAAATGATCAAAAATGGAGACCAGTGATCAAGGAAAATGAACAAATTAGAAATAAAATGAGCAAAACAACCATGGAGCTGAACAAAATAAACAAAAAAAGAACCCATTAACAATATTAAAAGCAAAGTGAATACAAATGAAAAAATATCTAGCAGAGAAGAAAACAAGCAAAATGAAGAAAGATGGACAGAATCATCCAGAAAATGTGGCATTGTCTTGAGTCAATCATGTTTAATTTCAAAGAAAATCTGGTGCTGCAAAACAAGTGAAACAACAATGTTTTGACTGAAAATGAACAAAACTGGCAGTGTACTAACAAAACTAATAAAGCGCAGAGTTTTCTTTCCAGCCACTCACTAAAGCAGGTGTTTTCACTGAAGAGCAATCAGTGGGAAGAATTCATTTCACTTTTTCATTTTTGTTTGGTTCATTTCCAGGTATAATTTCAACCATAATAATAAAGAGGGAAAAAAAAGCAAAAATAATCAAAAGGGTGTAAGCCTATTTGGTACCTATCCCGGTTCTCGTGTAATACTCAACATATTAGAAAATAAAAGCTTCTACCTCTTTAGTCTTACATGGATCAGAATGAACACAATCAGATCACATCAGAACAGGTTCAAGAACTATTAGAAATCTCACACAAATCAACAGCACTGGTGTGTGCACAGGAAACCACCATGTCATGCAGCCAGACAAACCAAAATTTTCACCCTAAACTAGAATTCAAGAGTATAATTCACCTGCTGAAGAGACAAAGTGCAGCGTCTCGGCCCTCCATGGCAATGATTGGATACCGCTGAAATAGATGAAGTGACAAAGCTAATGTAAATTAACTTTAATCTATTTTTATACTAGTATGTTTGTAACAAGAGTGTGACTGATCAAATATCAGGGCAGACTGTAGTTCATGACATGTACTTCTTATTTTCTCTTTTCACCGTTAACCCTACACTTTGCATCTTATTGTCTCGGCTGGAAACAGTCGACAGCTGTCCGTCAGATCAACGCAGATGGCTTATTATGACACATAATGACTTTAAACTGTGCCAGGTAATGTCACAGCACTTTATCACTGTCATTACTTCATTTTTCCCCTTATAAAACTGACTTTATTGACATTAACTGGATTTCTGTTTCTGAAGAGCCTTCACCTGCAGCTATCGTCGTCATCAGGCTCACTTTCAGGTTCAAGCCGCACTCAGTACGTGTTTGTTTTTCTGTTTTCCAAACGTTCCTTTATGTACGAGTCAGTTATACACTCGCTCTCTATGAACATCATATATTAGTGATCACTGCAGTATACTGTAAATAGAGTTTTATAAAAGTGAAGAATTAATAACATAATAAAGATGTGTTTTATTTTTAGCATGTCTGATGTTTTTTTCTTAGTTTACCTATTTTTATCCATCTGTACTTTCTCCATCTGTGCAGTTTGTTTCATCACGATACAGTATCTCAGTTTATAATTTAACAGCATGTGTCTACACATGTCTCTGTGTTATTGGATGTTTCCTGAATACATTTACACTTGAAGAGAGGATGTTGCTAACTGCCTGTCATAAGGGCTTAAAATAATAGTGCAATGTATAATTTACAGTCTTAACTGTCTTCAGTTTCCTGTTTTGCGTGACCGCATAAGCATATATTAGAACTTGGTATCTGTGGAAACATCTCGTGCTGCTGGGAATGCTGCACTGTCCAACATGTTATCACTGATTATCTGATGTTTCTCACCCTCCAACCATTAAAAACTGCACCAGAGTGTTTTTTACACATAAACAGCAAACTTTGGTATTGCAAATTAGGATTATCTTAGGAGAATTCATAGGAGGCAGCTAGGTAAACTCCAACACAATTCAAGCCATGCAAAATCAAAATGAAGCTGTTTATGCCCAAGGGTTTGATCTTACTCAGTTTTTAGAGAGGCAAGGGATTATTTATTCAAATCTTATTGCCACTTTCAAAACATCAGCAGCACAGTCTTAAAGACATTAAGCTCCAGAACCTACAGGAGCTGTTTCATATTTGAATGTGTCCTAGATTTATCCAGGGGCTTACTGGGACTGCAGACATGATGTTAACCTCATTGCCCCTTAAATGCATACCAAAGCCATATTTCTGTTTCTGCTGTCCTATTTAGCTTCTGAAAGCAAGGACACTCCCTAGTCTGCATCTACTTTACATGTTTCTTTTTTGTGATGTTGTTAAGTAACACTGTTATCAGCAGAGCCGGTCTGGCTGTAAGTGTGGAGGGAAGATATAAGAGGACTATGGGGGAGAGGCCCAAAGGAGGCTGAACTCCGATTGTAAGACTAACAGAGAGCTGGCACGTGAAACAAAAACACACACTGGACAAATTCAGCATCTCCAGATGGTACTTTACGGCTGCCACATCTCAAAGAACTCATGGGAAGGTTGTTGTTTTTTTTCTTAAAATGAAGAATCCATCTGGGAATGTCAATGTCACCTTTCTGCACGGCGAACAAGGACAGATGCAATTTCCAGATAACTGTACTTGTGAACCTGTCTTCCCTTCAAACCACAGTGTGTGAAATTATTTATTTTAAAACAAGGTGGAAAAACTTGAGAATGATATAAAGTTTTAGCTCACGTTAATACAGGTGATGCGAGATTAAGCTTTCAGAATCTTCACTGCAGAAAGGACTCTCAGCAAGGACGTATCATCTACGCTCTGCTGTCAGGTTTGGTCATTGTTTTTGGAGTGCTGTAAGCCTGTAAGCTTGTAAGCTTGTAGAGAATTCACTGCTCAGATATGGTTTCTTTTGCCTGGCTGTTCACGTGTTTTTAAGAGATACAAGTTTGAAGTGGTCACAGGCCTGAACTGCATAAAAGAACCTCAAAAAAGACAGCATACTGTTATATAGAATTAGTAATAACTGTACTGGCCTGTGTGTTACAATATAGAAATAGAAGGCACTGACACTGTGTTTATTTTTCATTTATGTGCAGCTGGAGTGAATGAATGGCTTTAATCGAACAGCTTTCATCTACAGTTGAATGTGAACTAGAGCACAAAGTAGAAGCAAAAGTGTGTTTGAGCTTAGGTGGAAATTTAAGGTGAGATGGAGGGGATTGGTGTGTCTTAATATTAGTAATTTGTCCATAAAACTAGAAATTTGTTAATTTTGTTGCTTATTCTGTGCATTTTATTGATGATTTAGGATCTTTTGTTCATTGTTTGAAGTGTTTTGTTTATTTTGTTCGCCTTTTGGATAATTTTGTTCAATTTGGTTCACTTTCTTGACCGTTTTGTTAAATTTTGTCAATTGTCTTGTTCATATTGATGAGCATATTGTTTATTATGTTCAAGTTGGTTCATGCTGTTGATTGTTTTGTTCACTTTCAATATTTAATTTTATATTTTGTACAATTTTACTCATTTTATGGACCATTTCTTTCAACTTGTTATATTTTGAGTACTGCTATTTTTTGTTAAGTTTTTTGTTCATTGTGTAACTTGCTTTATTGTTTTTGTTGATTACTTTGTCCTTTTATATCCATATCAATTTCAGTATTTTATGTATTATTTTGTAAAGATGTATTATGTATTATTTTTCTCATTTTGTTGCTTACTTTGCTAACTTTGGTGCAGTTAATTGATTATTCAGTATATTTGTTGACTAATTTTGTCCACTGACTTATACATTTTTTTGGATTTTTCGGCTTTATTCATTCTGATGATTATTTTTTCCATTTTCTCAAGGTGACCCTGTTGTACTGACCAGGTAGGTTAAATCAACCACACGCAAAAAAAAGATTTCATCAGTGGCACAATTCAGAAGGTGTTTGATGTTCAATATTTAAAAGTGGATCCAGAGATGTCTGACTTAAACTGTTCCCTTTAGTTTGAACCCTTTCATCCATGAATTATTAAAAAAACTAGGGGTATGACTTCTTCAGCCTTGCAGTACTTTCAATTTTTAAATAATGTACCTTATTTTAAGAAAATGGTTAAATTATGTACCTCAGGGCATGTCAATCTAGTGAAATACAATCAGAATCAAATTTTATTACTAGTTGATGACATATAAAACAAATCATGAGCCACCCACATACTTTGAATGTTGTGGTTTTTGTCATTTTATAAAAGCATTTTCTTGACTGTTTGGTTTACTTTTGTTAATTTATCTTCTTTTTCCATCTATTTTGGTTCATTTACTTGATTACTTTGTTGATTTCATCGTTTTTTTGTGCTCCTTTCATAGCAACTTCTTGATTGTTCTGCCCATTTTGATTATTTTTCTTCTTATTTTGTATATTTTTTGTTCACTTTTCTCCTTTTTGCGTATAATTTGGTTCATTTTGCCTATTGTGTTTATGTGACCTTAACAGTTTGTATATTTTATGTCTTATACTACTCATTTTTCCTGATTATTTTGTTCATGTTAAATCAAAATACTAAATGAAGTATTGCATTTTACTTTGCTTTTTGCTTAATTTTTTTCATTACAATAAATTTAATGTCACCTTGTCCTTGTCAGTTTATCTTCACAGGGCATTGTGTGTGAAAAGGTAAAAATGAAAACTTTGCATGAATTCAGATATAAAATGATCAGATGATCAGATGACTGCAGAACACAGTCTTTATTTCTGATGCTGAAATGTTGTCTTGTATGAACAGGTAGGAGTGAAATAAATCTCAGAAAATCAGTATCAGCATGCCTCTGCTGCTGCTCTGCTTATACACTTCTCAACGTGAGAGTTGCATCTATTAACAGTTAATGAACGGCCCATTAGTCTAGTCAGCTGTGCAGCCTTCTAAAGTTTTACAGTCACAGATTTCCCTTAACATCACCTAATTAATCTCAGCCGCATAATTAATTTGCCTCCTCTTCCCACTTGCAGTAAGAGCGGTAAACCAGAGCTGCAACCAGGATTAATGGCCTTGCTCTCCTCCCAGTGCCTCCCTCCCTCCACCTCCGTTGTAACACGATCAGTTGTGGAACTTTCTGGACTAACTTAGAGCCAGCCTGCCCCCCACTTCCTCTCGTCTCCCCACTGTTGCCAGCCCACACTAGTTGTTCCTGAAGGGGCCTGTTTCCTCCAAATCACAATCACCCATTCTCTAGTTTTTCAAAGGATGATGTGATCCGATGGAGCACAGCCCTTTCTGCAGTCACCAGGGCTGCAGCTCGCTTTAATTGGAATAGATTGTTTGTCCACTCAATGTGTGAAGCCCTGCAGAAATAACACATGCAGTCTCTCTCCGTCTTCTATACACAAAAGGAGAAATGCATGCACACTCACACACACTGTCTCTGTAGGCTGGTTCACAGAGATAGTTTAAAATGGAAAAAAAAAAATGGGAGCGCTTTGAATGTGTCCTTTCAAATTCTCATACAGCAAACAATTTTCTCTGTCTCTACATGCTTCAGGTAAGTATATGACTGGTCAGCATTCTGTGTGGCTTATTATAGGACTATTCATGCACAACATATGCTCTTCCAGGTGTTGTCCACAGCTGTAAAAGTAAGAGCTCCTACCACTGGCAGACTTGGAAAGCATATACTTACATACAGCAGTAATACACAGCTCGTCTAGCAGTTACTGGTAAAAAGTGATTACTAATCATGATGTTGGCGAGCACAAAACAGTTTCATCTGAATATGTTGTTGCTCAAAACTGACCTATTATCACATGTTGTTTTGCATCTTTTCACTCTTCAGGAACTTCTGTTGGCAGATTTCCAAACAATATGGGTCAGCAAAGCCTTCAGGAGTTTTCTAGCTTTTTACACAGTTTGAAACACTCAGTATGATAGTAATCAAAAGCCAATCAAATGCACAAAGTTACACATTATTTAATACATTATTTCAGTAAAGTAGTTAACCTCTTCAGCCCTAGCCTCTTTTTTTTTTTAGGATTTTGATATTTGATGTTGGTGCTGAAGTTGTGTGTGGTGTATGAAAATATAACTTATATGTGCTTGTACTGGAGTTTCTCCCATTTTATTTGATGTGCAATATGACTACACTTTTCCGTGATTAGTGTAGTGTTTTACGCCTTTTGTTTGTTTCTTTGTTCCCTGTGCAGCAGCAGGTAATAGTCAGTGAAATCAAGAATAGAGCAATAAATGCCACAGAAATATCACACACTGGAGACAATAATTTAGATTTGGATAAAAGATTATACGTTTCTGCACAGATCGACAGGCACAGGTACATTAACGTATTGATATTTGAGCCGTGTGTTGGTGTGTACTGTATATGTGCACCTGAGAGAGAGAGAGAGCAGATGAACCTGGTGTGGGAAGAGAAACAAGAAACAGGACAACAAAGAAAGTGGAACATACGGAGGTAGAAAAAACATAGTATTTCTGCCCAGTATTGACTAAAAAGGAAGGTTTGAGTTGTCTGATCTCACTCATATCTTGTACTGTGACACAGTCATAGGTGAACGCTGGTGCTATACCTTCATGTTCACACGTTTCTAAAATCAGTGTACTGGGAAGGTTTTGAAGTAAACCTTTACAGTTTTAACATTTAATAGGTAATGTTAAATACTTTAATTATTTTACAGAAGCTGTGTACTGAACATCTTGATTAATTTTCTAATACATGTTTAAAAAGGTGGAAATATGCAGAAGATTGAAGGTAAATTGGTCACATTATTTACACCATTGGTACATAGGTATAAAATGTCTCCGTGTATACTCTAGAAGTCTGAACAAGAGCAGTGTGCTCAAAATGTCTCTTTGATTAAAGGTTTGAAAAGGGAGCTGATGGTGTACAGTTTCTAACTACATTTTTATTGACTTTTTATTCATCCAGCACCCAGAATGTTTTCTTTGAGGATGTGCGTGTCTTCATCTTCAATCAAAAAATGCTGAAGTCATGAAAAAGTAAAATTTACACCAAAATTAGAGATTTATTTATTGATTTCAGAAGGAAGATAATGAGCCTCTGCACTGAAAGATGTTTTGTCTGAGGACACACTCATACAAGGTGCACCCAAGCACTCCCCCACACTAACTGACGAAGCTCAAAGCATGTTGAGGTGCAGATACATCTGTACATAGGAGGTCACATGACGATACTGTAGCATATAACTTTATTGACTTTGTGGCTTGTCTTTGAGTCATTTTTGGTCATACACACTGTGCTGGCTGCATGCTGAGGCAGCAGGAGATTAGGTTTATGCAGTATATCAGGTCCACAGCGTAGTGCAGCCGTGAGGGGGGCACAAGCCAGTGTTCTTTCTTACGCCGGTCCCAAGCCTGGATAAATGCAGAGGGTTGTGTCAGGAAGGGCA
>JAQQAE010010194.1:0-14214 GCA_029823295.1 Pseudamia nigra
GGGGGGGCTACTTGTTATTCATGACAGTGGCTGCACCAGTGTGCTGGAGTGTGAGGGAGATTCCCAGCGGAGGTCACTTTTGTGTGTGTGAGCGTGTGTCTGTGTGTGTGTGTTTGGCGGTGTATGTCACAGCTGAACAGAGACCCCCCCCCCTCATTTTTTTGTTACTATGTTCCTGCTGTGAAAAGCCACACAGAACATTATTATCTGATGTGTTTATTATTTATTCATGTATTATTTTATTGGTTTACTGATTATTTTTTTCATTTTCTACTTTTATTTCTAGATGACTTTGTTGACTTTTTCAGTAATTATTCATTTGTTTCATGTCTATTATTTTCTTCACTTTTCTTCTCTTTCATTATTTGTTCATTTACTTTATTTTTTTGTTCTTAATATGAATCATTTCCCTCACTTTCTTGTTTATTTTGTTCATATTTGTTGCTGTTCACTTTTCACAATTTGCATTATTTTTAAATGTATTTTGTCAAATATTTTATTGGATTTATATTATGGCAGTTTAGATTTTTTTATTGTTTTGTTTTGCTCATCATCACTGTCCAGCTGGCTGAAAAGACAGTCTAAATTAAAATAAAACCAAATAAATAGAACGTCTTCAGTCTCCATCAGCTGTGGTGTTGAACAATCTGATGATGGTGGTGGTGGGGGGAGACCAAAAATGAACAAAATAATGGAATAAATGAACAAAAGAATGAAATTAATGCACAAAGTAATGAAATAAATGCACAAAATATGCAGCGAAATGACCAAACATGAACAAAATAATGAAATAAATGAACAAAATAATGGAATAAATGAACAAAATAATGAAATTAAAATTAATGCACAAAGTAATGAAATAAATGCACAAAATATGCAGCGAAATGACCAAACATGAAGAAAATAATGAAATAAATGAACAAAATAATGGAATAAATGAACAAAATAATGAAATTGAAATAAATGCACGAAGTAATAAAATAAATGCACAAAATATGCAATGAAATGACCAAACATGAACAAAATAATTAAATAAATGAACAAAATAATGGAATAAATGAACAAAATAATGAAATAAATGAACAAAATAATGAAATAAATGCTCAAAATAATGAAATAAATGCACAAAATATGCAATGAAATGACCAAACGTGAACAAAATAATTAAATAAATGAACAAAATAATGAAATTAATGCACAAAATGATAAAATAAATGCACAAAATAAGCAACAAAATGACCGAAAACTGAACAAAATAATGAAATAAATGCGCAAAATAAGCAAAGAATTGAACCAAAATGAACAAAGTAACAAAGTAAATGAACAAAATAAGCAACAACGTGACCAAAAATTAACAAAAACAATGAATTAAATGAGCAAAAATGTACAATATAACCATAAAAATTGAACAAAATAATATGAAAAAATAAGCATCAAAATGAGCAAAAATGTACAAAAAAATTACAAAATGAACAAAATGAGGAAAAAGGAAGAAAATAATACAATAAATTTGGAAAAATAAACAACATAATTAATAAATTGAACAAAAAGGCAACACAGTTAGTATTTCTACACAAAGTGGTAAAATGAATAAAATAAGCAACAAAATGACCAAAAATGACCAAAATAATGAGATAAATGCACAAAATAATGAAATAAATACACACAAAATAAGGAATGAAATGAAATACATGCACAAAGTAAGCAAGAAAATGAACAAAAATTACCAAAATAATGAAATAAATGCACAAAATAAGAAACAAGATACCCGAAAATGAACAAAATAATGAAATAAATGCACAAAATAATGAAATAATGCACAAAATAAGCAACAAAATGACCAAAAATTACCAAAATAATGAAATAAATGCACAAAATAATGAAATAATGCACAAAATAAGCAACAAAATGACCAAAAATGACCAAAATAATGAAATAAATGCACAAAATAAGACATAAAATGACTGAAAGTGAACAAAATAATGAGATAAATGCACAAAATAATGACATAATGTACAAAATAATGAAATAAATGCACAAATAATGAAATACATGCACAAAATAAGTAATGAAATGACAGAAAACGAACAAAATAATTAAATTAAAGCACAAAATAATGAAATAAATGCACAAAATAAGCAAAAAATTGAAGAAAAATTAGCAAAATAATGAAATAAATGAACAAAATAATGGAATTAATGAACAAAATAATGAAACAAATGCACAAAATAATGAAATAAATGCACAAATTATGCAATGAAATGACCAAACATGAACAAAATAATTAAATAAATGAACAAAATAATGAAATTAATGCACAAAATGATAAAATAAATGCACAAAATAAGCAACAAAATGACCGAAAACTGAACAAAATAATGAAATAAATGCGCAAAATAAACAAGCAATTGAACCAAAATGAACAAAATAACAAAGTAAATGAACAAAATAAGCAACAACATGACCAAAAATTAACAAAAACAATGAATTAAATGAAGAAAAGTGTACAATATAAGCATAAAAATTGAACAAAAAATATGAACAAAATAAGCATCAAAATGAGCAAAAATGTACAAAAAAAATCACAAAATGAACAAAATGAGAATAAAGGAAGAAAATAATCTAATAAATTTGGAAAAATAAGCAACATAATTAAGAAACTGAACAAAAAGGCAACACAGTTAGTATTTGTATAATTACAAAGGGACAACACTTTGGTACTATTTGTCTTTATCCATGACCACGCGCAGAATCCCGGTCTCCGGTCTTATTAACGGGAGGGGGGCGCGCGGGGAGGTGATGTCCTGAACTGGCTCCTCGTGCTATTCCGAGTTGAGCGGCAGCTTTGTAAAAATAGCGCCTCTCGGTTTTAATTGAGCGGAAGAACACGCCGGTGGTGCGGTCGGTGAATGCCTATGGATCCCGCGGAGAGACACAGTCATGGAGGGTGTCTGTGATGCGGTCCAGTGTTCCACCGTTTGGAGAACAGAGCCTGACGCCTGAGCGGGTGGAGACTGTACACATTTAAATCCCCCGGGTCGGTTTTTCAGCTTTTCGCCAACACCAACATTTCTTTTTTTATTTTCTTTCCACCGTCGGATTCGTTTAGAGCGGGTTTAATGTCTTAAATGACAGGTCTGTAAGGGCGTCGTTGTCGGGAAGTTTTTTCGAGGGGGGGGGTTTGACCAGCACAGGGCCATGGCAGTCGAGGCTCGGCCGGAGCTGGTCGGGAAGCGGTTCCTCTGTGTCGGCGGGGACGAACCGCCCGAAATCGGCGACATTGCTCGGTGGCCGTGGAGGTCCGGGGTCATAAGAGCTGTCAACCACCGTGACGGCGACAATCTGGACCTGACGGTAAGGAAAAACGCTGACTTTGTCCTCCGCTGTGGACTGTTACATGCAAACAAATGGGAAATCTGTGTGGTTGGTGGCTAGCCAGCGAAGCGGTGGAAGCGAAGCGAAGCGTTCCTGCCAGACGGAGCTTCATATGTGGCTTCGGTTCAGTTAGTACAGCTTCAGGACAAATTGACTCAACACTTGTGTATATATTGTGGCATTTGCATTATGTGTTCCAACGGGCAGGTTAATGGGAAACACACTGGCAGCGGGGGGCTACGGTAAGCGAACAGTTCGCCTAGGTCCAGACGACACCTCGTTTCGCTCCATCAGAACGTGCCTGTCCTCAGTGGACACGCTGCTGGACACTGTCGGACACGAGCGGGACAAGGTGTTACGTTGAGAAACAGCTGGAAGCCGTAGAGTATTTGTGTCATTAAGAGCTGCGTGTGGAGGAATCTGAGTGTTTCATGTATCAGCTGACGGAGGCGAAGGTTCGCCTGGACGTCCACTTAATCCTCATTTACCTCTGGTTATTGGTCACAATCCACGTTATTCGAGCGTGATCATCGACATTAAAGCCCCCTCTGGCCCTGTTTTCCCCCTCTCGTCTTGCTCGGGGATTCTGGAATGCTGGGACTTGTGAAAACATCAAACTGCCTTTGCTGCAGGCTGAACAATGGACAGTTTGTCTTTTCTGTTGCATTTGTTTTTTGTCGTCTTGTCATCTTTCAGCCTCCTCCAGGTCCAGGCTGATTGTTGCCTTTATTGTTCAGTAGGTAGAGCAGGATGAAAACACTGTCTCTGCGTTCTCCTTTTCCTCCCTCTCTCTCCATCTATAAAACATGTATTTTCTTATTGAGTTAACATGCCAAAACCAGCAAACAATGAAATATTTGCCCTGACAAGCCCTTGGCTGGAGATTCCACACAGCACGGTCTGACTGTACGCTGTGCCTCGTTTTCTTTTGTTCACTGAATCCTTCTATGCAGATATGTCTACCTGCCATAGACACCTTCTGCTGGCATGATTTTCTCCATGTACATGTTCACCGTCTGGTTCCATCACCTCTGCACATCATGTCATTTCTCTTTGTGCTTTGTCGCTTGTCTTTGAAATTAACGTGTCCAGAGGTAACGCTGGGGTTTTTGGTGTTTTCTTCGTTTGAGGCTGACAGTGACAGGTGAGATCCACACTCGGTCTCTGGTTATTATCTCTGATGAGTTGGCATCAAGTCGTCTGTGTATGTTTATACAGGAAGAACGCAGAGCATCTTCCTCACGCTGTCGCCATTAAAATGCTCCTCATCAACAGAGGTGTGCAGAGTACACAAACAGCACTCGAATACAAAATATTGGTACTTCAAAATTATAGTCGATTGAGCAACATAGGTACTTGATTATTTTTTAGTGTTTTTGCCCATTTTCTTGGTCATTTACTTGATTATTTGGTTCAATTTACTCATTGTGTTGCTTATTTTGTTCTTTACTTTGTTCATTTAGTTGCTTATTTTCTTCATTTTTGCTCATGTTGTAGCTATTTTGTCCATTTTGTTGCTTATTTTGATCAATTTACTCATTGTGTTCCGTATTGATTTTATATTATTTTTTTCATTACTTAGTTCATTTTTGCTCATTTAATTTATGTTTATTTTATTCATTTTTTGGATTATTTTGTTCATTTTGATGCCTATGTTGTTCATTTTTGTTCGTTTTGATGCTTATGATGCTCATTTTGATGCCTATGTTGTTCATTTTTGTTCGTTTTGATGCTTATGATGCTCATTTTTGTTCGTTTTGATGCTTATGATGCTCATTTTTGTTCGTTTTGATGCTTATGATGCTCATTTTCGTTCGTTTTGATGCTTATGATGCTCATTTTACTCAGTGTGTTTTTCATTACTTTGTTCATTTTGCTAATTTAATTTCTTATGTTTATTTTGTTCATTTTTTGGATTATTTTGTTCATTTTGTTGCTTATTTGGTTTATTTTTTTGCTCATTTTGTTGGTCATTTTGTTCATTTTCTTTAATCCTTTGTTCATTTTTTTTCTCATTTTGTAGCAATTTTGTTCTTTTTGTTGCTTATTTTGTTCAATTTACTCATTGTGTTCCTGATATTTTTTCATTACCTTGTTCATTTTTGCTCATTTAATTTCTTACGATATTTAATTTATTGATTATTTTGTTCATTTTTCTCCACTTTCTTGATTACCTTGTTCATTTACCGGTACTTGATTATTTTATTCATTGTTTTGGCTTATTTTGTTAACTTTTCATTTTATTGAATAATTTGTTCACTTTCTTGATTATTTCCTTCATTTACTTAGTTATTAAAGGACTATATGCACTGGGTGTGATGCGATTGAAGGAGTGAGTGAAGTCCACCTGTACATTTTGGGGGGGGGGGGCTGAACACAGTAGAGAAGTACTGGAGATGAGATTAGAAGGAGTGTGTCAGGCCTTAGTCAAGCGTCTGCGGTGGGAAAGGCTGCTAATGCAGACAAATCTCGGCTTAGCAGCGATTCACCGGTCCGCCGCCATCGAGATAAGTGACGCGCCGTTCAGTCGATGCCATCGGAAGCCGCCAAACGGACTGAATGTGCATCTACTGACAGATTCTGAAAAACCCAACAGGTGTATCGCGCAGACGCAAAAAAAAAAGAGCAGGTTGAAGCTGACGAGCAAGTTCCCGTCGTCTCAGCTTCAAATCGACCGGTTTGTTATGTTAAAGGAAGCCGCAGAAGAAGCACAGCAGGCAGTTTGTACCGGTGTCGATCAGTAAAACCACCGCGTTTTTACCCACACGTTACGGTTTGTCTTGGCATTTACACACGAAAAAAAAAATCCAAAGGGAAACGGCGAACGTGTACGAAATGATCAGAGTGAAACGTCACGTCCATGGGCTGAAGCGGGGGTTTGTCTGGTGCTCGGGTCAAATTGACCCTTTGTCATATATTTGTACAGAGAAGCTGTGTGGTGGAAACGCCAGGGAGTAGAATCAGTACTGGAGTAAAACGAAGTAGAAGTACTCCTAAGTAAAAGTATTTGAGGTAGTGAGTAACTTTATATCACAGAACAGATTCATTTTAGCTTTTTTTTGGGTGATTTGTTGATTTATGTGGTTTATTTAATTCATTTATTTTTTTAACCTTTTTTGCTCCGTTTCTTCATCATATTGTTCATTTTTGCTTGTTTACTTGATTACTTTTTTCAGTTTTGCTTATTTTTTGGTTAATTTTGTTTCTTATTTTGTTGTTTTTGCAGGACGACTGTTCATTTTTCTTTGACATTGGCTCAATATTTTGGTTGTTTTTGTTCAACTTGTTGTTCTTTGTTCATTTTGTGGATAGTTTGCTTTTTGTGCAGTTTTGTTGATACTGATGATTATTTTGTGTCATTTTCTGAATTATTTTGCTAATTTTCTTGGTTATTTTTCTTCAGTACGAAGATAATTCTCATCCTTTTTTTTCAGTGTTGGTCATTGTTTTCATTTTTAAGTATTTTGTTCATTTCAGTGATGATTTTGTTCCTTTTTTTCCCCCACACGACACATTTTCTGTTTTCAAATATATGACAAATGGTCAATTTGGCCCAAATGCCACACAAGGGTTAAGCTCATTTTGTCATGTTTTTAATTTCATTCACTTGTTTGTTTTGTTCATTTTCTTGAATACTTTGTTCATTTTTCCTCATTTTGTAGGCTTTGTTCATTTTGTTGCTTATTTTGTTCAATTTAACTAGTGTTCCATATTTATATTATTTTTTTCATTACTTTGTTCATTTTTGCTCATGGAAAAGTGATCAAAGATGCAAATGAGGAAAAATGATTAAAATAACTTCAAAATGAGCAAAAACGTTACTAAACAATGTATATAAATGAAATGAAACGTTGTATTATTTAACAGCGTGGAACGAGGGATGAGATGAATCAACAGCGTCGTCTTCGTGTCGACTTTATTTTCGTGGCTGGGAAACACTGTGGTGCTGGTTTTAAGGATCGTAAACGTTTGATAGGTGTCACTGTTTGAACGGCGGCGTCTTCACCTCCCTGTGTTCCGTTCAAATCGTTTTCCACTGGATCCAGAAACGCCAGGTCGCCGTGAGCTGACCGGGTCCAGGACAAATTCCAACTCAGGATGTGATTTTCCCAGACCTGACATAAGCGCTGCACACATTGTGATCATACCCGACCTGTGTGCAGTAATCCAAGCCCCGGCATTCCTGTCGTACACTCTGTGCTGCTGCTAATGAGAGCCGCCGAAAACACCAGACCCCCACAGCAGTGCTTCCAAAAGACCTGGGTCTCACTGGGGTCATCAGGTCACTGCACTCGTAATAACTAGAGGTCGACTGATTATCGGCGCCGATATTTGGAATTTTGACGTGTATCGGTATCTGGGTTTTTTTTTTTTTTTTTTTTTTACTCCGACGGGTCGATATAAAGAAAGTTTTAAGTTTTATTCCGGCTCAGACCCCGCTCTCTCTTTCCCTCTCCTGCTACTTCTGTCTCTAGCATTGCTCCGCCCACAGCGCCATCTGATTGGTTAAACAAGTGTAAGTGGCAGAGACACCAAAGCGGAGACTGTCCTCACACACACGCACACACACACATACACGGCGGAGATGTTTTGTTGTGTCGAGAACAAACGGAGTAAACATTAGCAGCTCTGCTAAGCTAGTAGCACCTCCCGACGTGTGTGAGTTACTTGAAACAATGCTGTTGGTGATATCGACGTGGAAACAGTTGGTGATTGTAGAAGCCTGTGTGTGTGTGATTGACAGAGAGTAAGAAATTCAATTCAGTCTTATTTTGTTGCAGTGAAGCACGATGAGGTGAAGGCTGACTAGTTTTTAGCATAACATTAGCTCGTCGGTCCTGCTCTCAGCAGACTATGTATTATCAATGGGTTGAATGTATGTAATGTGGAGAATAGTGTGTGTTTGTGTGAAAGTCACATGACAAACTCTACAGCTCACGACTACTACAATAACTTGTGAGTCTAGGATCCATGCACTTCTGGACACATTTATTTTCTATTTGTTTGGTTCAATAAACATGCTTTAAACATTTAAACCAAGTTAAGCATTTGCATTATTCAACATTTTAATGCCAATTTTTACACTTTTAGTGCAAATGAATATCGGCTCCAAATATCTGTTATCGACCTCCTTAACTACTAATAATCTGTAATGGTCCTGAAAAACCCATATCTGTCAATCACTAGTAACAACACTGTAACGTGACTTTGACACTGCTTGGTGAAGTGTTAGTGTCCGTAGGCTAGCAGTTCCCCTACACTCCGCTGGCACCACTGCTGTTCGTACAAATATGGTCGCATCCTGTTTTTGGCTCCAATATGACACTGATATATACAGTCTATGGCACAGACTGTCCTCAAAAAGTTGAGCCATTTCTGTGAATCTTTCGGCGTTTATGATGTGTCCTGTTCTTCTATTCTTCTGCCACATGAGCTGAACTGCACTACAGCGCCCCCACAATTTCCGATGGCACTGCAGCGTTTTCTACGTTGAAGACGGATCCATAAGCCCCTCAAACGTACCAAACTTGTAACACAATGCACACTGAGACCGGAGGGAAACGACCCCTCTGTACGAGTATGTGGACTTAGTGTAGAGGTTTTTTTTTTTTCACCACGGCGTCCACTCAGGTTATTCTTACTTCAGTTATATACAGTCCATTTTTCCCAGTTCTTGTAGAAAGTCTCTTCCTTAACTCTCAGGATATACGTCAACTTCTCCAAACCGTACATGTCCTGTACAATTCCCAAAAATTGACCCTTTGAGGGCGTATTCACACTAAGCCAATTTTTCGTGACTGCTTTTTTACTCGCTGTGAGTAAAACCTTAGTCAAGTAGACGTCATCTCTCATCACCACATCTGAAATATTTCCCAAGTACGTCACTGAGAATGTATTTGGTATGTCATACTTCAGAATAGTGTTAATTACTGCATTAATAATCTCCCAGTATGGTTGTATTTTTGTACAGTTCCAGAAAATGTGGGAATGATTAGCCTCCATGTTTCCACAAAACCTCCAGCATCGCTGCTGTCCCGTCCGTCGCCTATTCTTTATTTTTGGAGTCAAAAAGAAGCGAGTTAAATTTTTCCTACAAAATTCTCTCCACGTCAATGAATTTGTAGATGTAAATCGTGTCATATGGTACCACTCCTCTTCAGTAATTTGAATATTCAGCTCTGCCTCCCATTTTTCTTTTTATATATAAGGTAGATTCATTACTGTTGGACTCCAAAGGCGTGACAGGAAGCAGAGATTTTTTTTTCTGTTTGTATGCATTCACTACTACACCAATCACAGTACCTGAGGTTTCTTCTGGTTTTATCTTCATCTTTTGCGGCGTAGTTTCTCAATTGCAAATATCTGAAAAAATCTTTATAAAGATCATACATTATTTTTAAGTTCTGGAAGCTCATTGGTTACCATTTTCTCAAACTGTACATACAGCAGTTATGCCTTTACGTATCCTTTCTTTAAATATTGGATCAAGGGTCCCTGAATAAAAATCAAAAGTAAACCATCTCAGTATATGGACTCCTTTAATGGGCCTTCAGACGTCGTATTTCATACAATAACATCAGTCAAATGGTTCCACACGCTTTCTCATTCTCCTCTTCAGTATTTAAATATTAATAGTTAAATTATGACAAAACAAGCATGACTGTCTCACTGCTGTTCAGCTGAGCTGTGCCGTTGTAAACACACTTTAACCTTGTATTTCTGTAAATAATCCAGTGCAATTAGATTATAATAAAGCTGTCAAAATTAACGCTTTAATCTGGATGAAGCCATTTGCATGATTAATTAGATTAAAAATTTTAACGCAATAAATGCACAATGACTCATATGTCAAGGAAAAAGTCTTCTGGTCCATTTGACCCACGTCACTATTTACTGCTTTAAAGTCAGTTTAAATGTAAAAGTATAACTCTACACATTTTGAAACTAATGACATTAGTCACTGATGAAAACAATGAACCAAATGTAAAAAAATCAAAAACATGTGGATCAGAACATTCCAGAGGTTCTGTTAAGTTCTACAAAGCAGCTGGAATTTACTTTAGTTACACAAGTTTAAATTACAACAACAATACACATTTTAATGTAAAAAGTAATTTTAGTCGAGTGTCTATATCACCTTATGTCATGAGTGTTTTTGCTCCCACAAAATGAAAACAACAAATGAGTATTAATTGTGATTTGATAGAAATTAATTTACAGTTGCCCTGTGATTAATCAGATAAAAAATGTAATCGTTTGACAGCCCTTATTAATCTAGTTTTTGTGCAATGTGTCATGCAGCTTTTTTCCTGATGCCCCTTTCCAGAGTGTGGAATGTGAACAAGCTGACTTGCACTCGGCACATGTACTTATTTATTCTGTGTCTCACTCCTGTTGTGCTGCTGCTTCAACGAAATTGGTTTTATCTTTATCTTGTCCGCAATTATTTAGTAAACACTAACCTGTTGAAAATCTCAAAATGTGTTTCATGTTCTGATTCTTCAAAGTATCCATGTTGAGCTTTGATGACAGCTTCATACACTTGTGATATTTTCCAAGTGAGCCTCATGACGTCGTCACCTGGAACTGGTTTGCGGAATTCCTGAAGGAGTTCCCAGAGGTGTTCGCTCCTGATTGGCCACTTTTTTTTTCGCTCTCTGGTCCGACTGTTCCCAAAGCGTCTGGGTTGGATTCAGACGAGGCGATTGTGGCGTGCAGGTGGTCTAATGCGGCACTCCCAGAACCCTGAGGTGTGCTCGGACTCGTTGTCCTGATTGTCCCACTAATGATGCGTTCTAGTCATAGACTGTATATATTATAGACAAAGTGACCATGAAGGGTCGCTTAGAGGTCAATAGACTTGTCACTTCCTGGATGGCATCTTGGAGCCAAAAACAGGATGTAACCATATTTGGACAAATGGCAGTGGGGCTTTCAAAGTGTTCATGCCAGGTGACTCATGGGAAGCTAATATTAGCCGCTAGCTTACTGATGTGGTAAAACTTCACCACACGGTGTCAAACAGTCATATGACATGTTAGTGTAAACACTTACCCACAGCTGCAGTCGAGTGTAGTAACATATTGAATAAATAGAACATGAAGGGCCGCATCGGTCCAACTTTGCTATAGCAAACTGCTGCTACAGCATCATGTCAATGAAACCCCGGCATGGCAGTGATTTGTTGGATTATTTGCTGTAATATCTTAATAACAGTGCAAAAAGTTAAAGATGGATCATCACGTTACTTATTAGAGGATCCAAATAAAACGTTTGAGACCATGATGACACATGAAAATAGTGTTAGTATTTTCAGATAGAATCACGTGTCTGTGGGGAAAAAAGCTTCTTGGAGCCGGGCGATCGGTTCCCCAGTGGCCAAACGTGGAATTACAACTTAAAGTTACTTCTGCATCGGCCTCAATGAACAGCCCCAGTCGTTGCCCCTTGGTGTGAAAGCACCATCAGCTCTGGGCTCCACTGGCCTGGTTCTGGTTCTGAAGGTGCACAGTACAGAGGAAGTCATGCACTGTGTGGAGTAGACCTGAACTTCACATTGGCCTTGTGTTTGTTGTGTTGACTGAATAGTTTGATTTGCAGTCGTATCCACGTCTTCCACCGTTAAATGTGTTTTACGGATTGTTTAGTTTATTATAAGGATCCCCATTAGCTGCAACAAACAAAAACAATACATGTCAAATGATTGCAAAAGTAAAATATACAATATGTCACATTTCTGTCACCACAGAATTCTGTCGGCTACGATAACAAAATGATTCACTTTAGAAAAGCTGATGTACAAGTATGTATATCCAAAATATGTCAATGCATATACCCTCATCATCATACGCATCTGATTGTCCAAACAAGGAAGTCGAGGTTTAACTGTGACACGTAGTTATTGTTACATGACCATGGAAGCGGTGCTTCATCAACGTAACTGTCTTGTTTTTGTGTTGGTTTAGTGAAACGTTACAGATGAGGTGAGGGCAGCGTTTCAAAATGACAGGAGGCATTTAAGTCTGTCTGCTTCTATCGGGACGGCCTTCTGTTCAGTATTATATTCTTATCATAGCTTACGGATACACCGCTCAGTTGGATTATGTGCTAAAATATGATGTCAGTGTTTTCCCTCCTGTTATAAGGTTTAGACATAGCAGCTGGAACCAAATTACTGTCAAATCAATGCAGAGAAAGTCCAAACCAAGTAGACGACTGTCCCAGACCTAACGGTCGTCCCCGTCAGCGTCCTCCACCGCCTGCAGACCTCCACCTGGGTCAGTCGGTTTCACTTGTAAACTGTTTAAAAACCAGTTTACCTTTATACAGGAAAATGTCACACAGCATGAACACGTTTTTCCCCCAGTTTATTCATTATGTAACTGCCTCAAGTTATAAGAAATACATTTGTTTTGATGTGCTAAAACTGGATGAAAGTACACATGAGCTGAAGTTGATGCATAAGTATGTGATTGGTATGAAGTGTTTGGATCTGTAAGTTTTTTTTTTTTGTTTTTTTTGTTTTTCTTTCTGTATCACCGCAGTATTGGTGCTGCTCTGGAGCTGGTGTGTTCTCCTGGTCAGAAGATTGACCGGTTCAGCCGTTAAAAGAACTCATTCATGATCCGTCACCAGCTTTGAGCTGACTGAACTGTGGTGGAAAAGGAGTAGTGGGTCCAAAACTGCCCTCTGTCCTCTCCTCTGTCCTCTCCGCTGTCCTGTCCGCTGTCCTCTCCTCTGGCTTTCCTGTTAAAGGCCCGTTTGTACACTAGGCTAAGTCCGCATGCTCATACATAGGGGTCGTTCCCTCCGGTCTCAGCGTGCATTATGTTACAAGTTTGGAGTGTGGGGAAAGCTAACTGCTAGCCTACAGATGCTAAAACTTCATCAAGCAGTGTTAAATTCATATTACATGTTAGTGTAAACACTGACACGACTGCAGTCAAGTGAATCTCAGGTAAAATTGTGAACATATTGAATATATCCCGGCGACACTAGTTACCATAGCAACATGTAATCGTACAGCAGTGATCCATCCATTTTCTACCCCTTAATCCTCGATATGTTGGATTATTTGCCATAATATTTTAATAATGGCACAAAAAGTTAAATATGGATCAGATCACTTCTTAGAGGGAACAAATAAAACGTTTGAGACATAATGACTCGTGACAAAAAATTTGTTCGTTTAGTATTTTCAGACAGAATCCAATGCAACTCCACCCTGGAGGACAGTCTGAGCTCCACACTGCCCACTAGTGGATGTATTGTGTACATCCACGCCAGCGTAAAGTACACACTGGAGAATAAATGCCAGTGACGTTTGACAACGTTTGATACACAACACACTTGCACAATGAGCACTTTTAATTAACCTGACTCTAAGGCTGCTTTCACACCTACGGCATTTGGCCGCTTCAAGCGGACCAGAGTCCGGAACACCTGCAAGTTTGGTTCGTTTGGGCTGGTGTGAAAGTGGACCAGTTTGATTTGGTCCAGAACCGTACCGTTCGGTACACCTCCATCCGAACTCCAGTGTGGTTCGCTGATGGCGAGAATGCTGACCGGACCCGGTTCGGTCCAGTTGTCTCTAATGTAGCACTTTTTGGTCTACGGAGGCTTCCGTAACGTGCATTTCAAGTTAGTAAACTTCTCTACGTCAGCGTCTTTTGATACGTCTTCTCTGTGCAAAAAAGAAGCGCACAGTATTTTCGACCCAAATATGATTTCCATGCTGGAACAACAGCAGTATTTATGCTTTTTGCACAAACAAATGATGATGATAATAAATCGCCACAAAAACAAGTAAAATAGTACCATTCATTATTCCGAAATAAA